>CAUYPK010081211.1:0-11538 GCA_963574355.1 Loris lydekkerianus
TTTGAGGTTGCTATGAGCTGTGACGTCAGGGCACTCTACCCAAGGCAACAGCCCAAGGCTCCAGTGTTCCAAAACTGTCTCACTCTGCCCCTTAGGATTAGGGCTGTGAGGCAGTTCTGTCCCCGCCTTTAAGCTGCTCAGTGACTAGGTTACTTTGTCCCGCCAGATCCTTGCTCTGGTACCCTGAGGGCAAAGCTTGCCGGAGCAGTTTTTCCACACAATGGCTTTCACTTAGCCCAAAAAATGCCTACGTTTTACTTAGTCTTATTTCATTTTAATCAGTATTACATGCATTCATTTTCTCCTCTATAACGTAAGATTGAATCTTGTCTGAGAATCAGAATTGACATCTGAGAATCCATCCTTCCTTCCTATGTCTAGTATATAACATGATCTTACATTGAAATAGTTTATCATGAAAAGGACAGATAAGGATTACATAATTAAATCAGTGTGTGACTGCAACAATGAATACAAAGCACAGTATTATATATAAATTTCCATTTTCGTCTATAAGTAATACTTTTAATTTTATATACCTGTGGATATATATGTACATAGATTTGTGTGTCTTCACTTAATACTACTAAAATAATGTGAAGAATACTAACAGAAGATTGAAATTCAAATGCACTAAATTTTGTGTGATTCAAAATATTTCAATTCTTCTTATTAATGTTAATATTTGATTCATGGTTTCTTTGAAACTTAATAAGCTTATCCATGTTGTAAAGGAGAATGTAAGTTACTTTATGACTACCGCCAGGAAAAATTACAAGTTCAGGATTTGATATGTCCTGAGCCAGTTGAGGATGCAAAAGAAGGATGAATTGATTACCTGATCTGTGTCTCCATCTATCTGTCTAACTTCCACCTATCTAACCATCTATCTATTCACTAATCAACAGATTATGTTTTCTCTGCAGCACCAATGAGCTGATTCAGAAAGAAATCTGCTTTGTAAACATTTATAACAAACTAGAATATGTAATGTTTCATTCTCTTCGTCCATCACTGGACTTCAGGGAAAATGGATGTTGTATTGATAAGACAAACACTTTAGGGATCAAGAGGTAACTAGGCTGGATTATAAGTCTCTGGAGAGTGCTTCAATTATAGAATTTGATTACCTTTCAATTTCAATCTTCCAAGCCACATGTTATCTAAACTAATCTTCCCTGACGGGCAGCTCATTTGGCCTTAAACCCACTGTTTGTACTGCCAAAGTCACACACTTAAACACATTAGAGTTCAAATTATTAATGTTATTTAAAAATCTTAGAACAACAATTTTTTTTTTTTTTCTCCAAGGGTCATTATTTGAAATTGCCACATTTTAAGGATTATTCAGTAAAAAAATTATCACTAATTTTAACTGTTTAATAAATATTTATTCAGCAATGACTGTATCTATGTATTGTTTCTGCTTTTTAGAAAAAATTTGGATTAGATCATATTAGAATTGTTTTAATTTCAGGGATCTCTAAGCCATATTTTGAAGAGTCATCTGCAATGAAAGGTCTTGGCATCTAAAAATCTGATGAACTTCCTGTTTTCTCATCCTAAGGTTGTGCATGCGGACATAATTCAGCTAAACCCCAGTTTAGATCCCTTGTAGGAATATTAAGTCTTCTGAGAGCTAAGAACTAATTAGCTTTTTGCCTAAGTGATTTCCTTAAGTCCACTGACAGTAGGTAGGGAAACTTAAGTAAAATATACTCTTTAATAACTATTTTCTTTGAGTATTTATTTTTAATATATGATCTCACTCTGTTCCTCTGATTAGAGTGCAGTAGTATCATCATAAGCTCACTGCAACTTTAAATTCCCGGGGTTTAAGTGATCCTTCTGTCTAAGCCTCCTGAGTAGCTGGGACTATAGATACCTCTATATCTGGGCTAATATTTTTTCTATTTTTTGTAGAGATGGGAGTCTCAGTTTGTTTTTCAAGGTGGTCTCCCCACTTTGATCTCCCAAAGTGCTTGGATTATGGGCATGAACCACTGTACCCTACCTAAAAAAACTGATAAATGCCATCCACTACATAAGAGTTTGGGATCTAAATATACAGACCCCACTGAAGAAAATTTTCACATAGTTATCTACTCTATGCTTATTTTATGGAGGTCTGAATTTTCTATGAGAGTAATATATAATGGCTAAGAGATCTATATGAACACTATGATTTTTATATATGTGTTGTTATTTTTATAGTAAAAAATTATTTTTATATTGTCTTAAAATTATGGAAAACATTATACTAAATTCCAAATGCTTCTAATTATAATTTTAGCTGGAGATTTTTTTTAACAAATAAGAATGTCACAGAAGTATAATAAAGCATTGAGAAGATTATATATGAAAGACATGCTTTACCTGGAAAAACAGAACAAACAGCCCTGTTCCAAGAGCCTCATCCTAACTTGTTACAAAGTTTTAGAGAGATGCATGTAGGCTTGCTACTTTAGAAAACAGTACAATGACAAATATCTTACTTAAAATATAATCCATTTGGGCCTCTCTAATACTGAAAATTTCTCTGCCTTAAGTTTCTTTCATTTCAGAGTCTACTGAGTGTTATCCTATTTACTTTTATTTACTCAATGAATGACAATTCTGTTATTAATGAATGTTTCAAAATGTCTTACTGATATATAGACGTATAATTTTATATTGTCATTATGTGCTGCTGGATTTAGAAAGGCCCTTAGATAGGATTCTACTCAATCCTTCTCTGTATAACTGAAGGTATTGATTTTGAAGAAAGTGCTTATGGACAGGTTTCAAAATTCTCAGTGCATGAAGAATGTTCATATCAATGGAATAAATACACTTTGTTACAAACTTGAGCATATGAGTGCGTACAACACTAAACAAATCCAACAAAAACTCACTCTGGACATATTTAGACCTAATAAGAGCATAAAGGTATAAAAAGGTATAAAAATTCCTAAAGTATCAAAGTTTCCATTTATCCACTTATACAATAAAGTAGTTGATGAATGGAATTCTGCAAGCACAAGTTGGAGGCATAATTTAAAATATCTTGTCTTTTCATTTCTCATTTTAGCAGACTTTATTTTAGACTTAATCTAATAAAGAGTCAAAATGGTCAGAAGAGTTACATGTTCATTTTTAAGCTCTGAAGATCAATGCAAAGCCCCAGTTTAAGCAACAACTACTACTGTAGTCTTAGGCCTGTTACTCAAGTTTTTATGCCTCAGTTTAATCAGCTGAAAATGGAGCAGATAATAAATTACTTTCATGGAATAAACACAAAGTTTTCTAATACAATGTAGTAAAGACTCAGTAAATGTTAGCTATGATTAATATTTATATTTTTCTTAGACTTGAGACAATGAATATAAAGTAAATCCTATGTGAATATTTATAGTTCTCTTTTCTATTTTAGCTACCAAGATGTAAAATTAATTTAAATTATAGCATTTCATTTAGATGAAATATAAATGCAATTTTTAAAAATTCTATTAGATATTGTGTAAGATTTGTTCTTATGAAAAGAAAATCTGATTGTCTCTTGACAGAGTGGTGGGGTAGGGCAAATTTTGGTGACTGATGCCTGGATGAAGGGTAGACATTGAAACAGGGGTACGCAGAGATTAAAACAGGTGCGCAGAGATTGAAACAGGGATTTGTTTCTCTGGGGAAGAGCCAAAGATGAGAAGGTATCAAATGTGAGGTTATGCCCAAAGTCAAAGCCAAGAAGAAACTGAATTTAAACACCAAGGCAACAGTGTAGTCATGAATGATTAAAAATATATCAGTGAAGGGAGGTTGTCTGTGGATCAGTGAGTAGGGCACCAGCTCCATATACTGAGGGTGGCGGGTTCAAATCCACCCCGGCCAAACTGCAAAAAATGCTGGGCATTGTGGCGGGCGCCTGTAGTCCAAGCTATTCAGGGGACTGAGGCAAGAGAATCGCCTGAGAGCTGAGGTTGCTGTAAGCTGTGACACCACAGCACTCTACTGAGGGCAATAAAGTGAGACTGATACATATCAGTGAGGGTGGCACCTGAGGCTCAAGGAGTAGGGCGCCGACTCCATGTACCGGAGGTGGTGGGTTCAAACTTGGCCCCGGCCAAAAAAAAAATGCAAAAAAAAAAAAAAAAAAGTATATATTTTTTAAGCTCTGAAGCTCTATATATATCAGTGAATCAAAACCTAGTAGACACTGGAAGGCATGGAGAAGTAATAATAGTAAAGAGGACAGTTTTAACACATGCTATGCTATAAATAAGAATGAAAGCTTAAAATCCTATTCATTAGCAGCCTACTTTCTGTAGATGAATTTTTACGGGAGCATTAATGATTGTGTACTAATGTCAAATTGTATCCTTTCTGTTTCTTTCTCCCCCTATACCTTCTTTGAATGAGTAGGCATTAACTTTGCCTATAATTCATATGCAAGAATTATATTATAGTAAGGCTCTTACTATGGATGAACTATAACTTATTTTGAAAGTAAGCATGATATAAATAATAAATAAAATAAGTAAGTGAACCACGTTACATGGTCATAAAAAGCTAATGCAAATTCTAGGCATAGTCCATGCACAGCATTAGTAACAGAAACGTCTTATGCTCTACTTGTTTGGCCACAAATAGAAGAGTTAACTCATTTATGGACACCGTATTTTTAATAAGACATTAATAAACTAGATAATAGAAAACTCTTAAAGGAGTAGGATGAAAGGTGGTCAGGTCATTGTCAGGTGTAAATTTTTCACTTACCTGCGACAGAGAAAACTAAATAGATGGTTAGAGACTGTACAGAGCAGGCGTCCTCAAACTGCGGCCTGCGGGCCACGTGAAGCGGTGTGAATTGTATTCGTTCCCGTTTTGTTTTTTACTTCAAAATAAGATATGTGCAGTGTGCATAGGAACTTGTTCATAGTTGTTTTTTTTTAAACTATAGTCCCGCCCTCCAACGGTCTGAGGGACAATGAATTGGCCCCCTGTTTAAAAAGTTTGAGGACTCCTGGTATAGAGTCTCTTTGTACATGCAGAATAGTATATTTTAATGGTAAAGAGAAGCAGAGTCTTTCAAGGTTCTAGGTGAGCATTCCAGTGCTGTCATTTACTGTCTACCTGACCCTGGGCAAGTCACTCACTGCATTGCACTTTAATTTCTTTTTCTTTTCTTTTTCTCTGTCACCGTGGGTAGAGTGCCTTGGAGTCGCAGCTCACAGCAACCTCCAGCTCTTGGGCTTAGGCCATTCTCCTGCCTCAGCCTTCTGAGTAGCTATGCACTTTAATTTCTTAAATTGTGCAAAGCAACTAGTAATAGTGCCTGACTCACATCGTGATATGAGGATTAAACTATTTAATATGTGATTTCATGTATGTCAAATTTCTAGAAAGTTCACATGGCAAGTACTCTGTGCATATTATTTATTACCATTCAATTGTAGTCAGTGATGCTATTGTTTCTTGTGAAAAAATTTAAGCATTATTTTAATTATACCTTTTTTAGTAGATTTTATGATTATATATTTCCAAGATTGTAATGAAAACAAGATAAATTGGAATAATAGCATCTTGATATTTTGGTAATGTTCATGTATTTCCCTATGATCAGACAAGCACAGAGAATCCAGGTTTTCTAGGAACTTATGAAGTACATGGAATTTTCTGATAGGGGAACTGGGCTTTCCTATGATGAGTCACTACCAAATGTAAAAATAAGTCAGTTGACTCTAAACAGAAATTCAGAATATTTTCTGTAGTTCTTCATGCTCACTACATACCAGCCACCACTTGGGCAGTTTTCAGGAAACACACACACATATACACTCCTACACAAATATGCTTACATTCTACCCTACAGAAATTTATATTTATTTTTCAGGAGTGAATCTCATGAGGGTTTGTGTTTGTCTTTACAAAAGACCCTGTGTCTTTGACTTAGTCAAAGAGATATTTGAATTTAGTGGGATGCATAAAATGGTAAAATGCAGGTCAAGAAAGAAGCAGAGTATAGACACTGAAGCTGTACATTTTATTATTGTTAGATGTTTTTTTAGGGCAGTTTAAGATATACAGCAAAATAAAAGGACAGTGATTTCCCAGGTCCCCTCTTGCCTGACACATATGTATCTCCCCCCATTAAACCACAAGAGTGATGATTTTGCCAAAATTGACATATCTGTACTGAAAAAGACATTTTCTTCCAGTGTCTATAGTTTAGCTTAGCGTTTATCTTGGTTATATTCCATGTGTTTGGACAAATTTTCACTGACATGTATTCCCCATTATATTGTGACACAGAATTGTTTCACTGCCCTAAGAATGCTTTGTGCTTCACTGTTACTCATCTCTCCTTCCCCAAACCTCTAGCAAGAATTGCTAATTTTGCTCTACTCATGGTAAAGTCTTGTATAAAGTGCACACCTGGAATTATGAATATGTGGCCTTTCTAGATGAGATTTGGCACATTTAACGCGGTCCGGGTTTAGACAGTAGGTAGCTTTTTCAGACAGCTTCTCTCATTTAATAAAATGCATTTACGATTCCCCCATCTCTTTTCATAGATTTATATCTTTTTTCTTTGCATAGTTGAATGATATTTCATTGTCTATGTCAGGCGTCCTCAAACTGTGGCCCGTGGGCCACATGAAGTGATGTGAATTGTATTTGTTCCCATTTTGTTTTTTACTTCAAAATAAGATATGTGCAGTGTGCATAGGAATTTGTTCATAGTAGTTTTTTTTTTTTTTAAACTACAGTCTGGCCCTCCAACGGTCTGAGGGACAGTGACTTGGCCCCCTGTTTAAAAAATTTGAGGATGCCTGGTCTATATTCAACAGTTTTATTTATCCATGGCCCTGTTAAAGATTATTTTGGTTGCTTCTAATTTGAGGCAATTACATACAAGGCTGCTATAATCACTTGGGTGCAAGTTGTTGCTTAGACCTAAGTTTTCAGCTTCTCTGGGTAAATATCAAGGAGCACAATTGCTGGATTATATAGTAGGAGTGTGTTTACTTATGTAAAACACTGATAGACTGTCTTCCATGGTTGTTATCCCACTTTGCATTCTCACCAGCAGTGAATGAAATATACTGTTGTTCCACATCTTTGCCAGCATTTGATGTTAGTGTTTTGGATTTTGATAATTCTACTAGGTATATCTCATTATAAACTGGCATTCTCCCCAAATGATATATAATGTGCAATATCTTTTTGTGTTCTCATTTGCCATCTCATGTCTTTTTGTTAAGGTTTCCATTGAGATATTTGGTTTAATTTTTAGTTAAGTTGTTTATTTTCCTATCATTGAGTTTTAAGTTTTTTATATATGGAGTTAGGCGATAAATTTCATGAACTTGGCCAAGAAAATGTGCCTCATAATCTCATTGTTGAATATCACTATGGTCACCTTTGAAGTAGTCTCCTTAGGAAACTATACACCAATGCCACTGCTTAATCTACACTTCAGAGCACTTTTCATAGGATTAGTTCATGAACTTAATTGTCAGGCCTCCTATGACAACAACTCTGATGGCCACTTCAGGAAAAGAGTTCCAAAATTGTTTTGAAATATGGACCAGGCACTAAACGCATAGCTTCCCAAGGGGAATATTTTGAAGGTGCCATGGTGATTCAGAAATAAGGTATGTACCACTTTTACTAAGATGAGTTCACAGATGTAATTGTCCAACCTTGTATTTTGAAAAGCTTTATCAGATGTATCCTTTGAAGTCTGTGCATTATGTTTCTATTCTCCTTTTTAGAACAGAAACTTTAATTTCAGTGAAGTCCAGCATGTCATTTCTTTTTCTCATGGATTATGCCACTGATGTTACATCTAAAATATCATTGACAAATTCAATGTTCTATAGATATTTTCTTATCTAATCTCCTAGACATTTTATAGTTTTGTATTTTGCATTTAGTTCTGTCATTCATTTTGAGTTTATTTTTATGAGGGTATACATGTGGATCTCCAGTTGTTCCCAGCACCATTTGTTGAGAAGACTATTATTTTCTCCATTTTATTGCTTTTTCTCCTTTCTAAAGTATTAGTTGGCCATATCTATGTGTGTCTATTTTTGTGCTATTTTCTTCCATTGATCTTTTTGTCTATTCTTCGTATTATTTTCATTACTGTAGCTCCATAGTGAGTCTTGAAATGTGGTAGTATCAGTCTTCCAACATTGTTACTTTTTTAATGTTGTTTGGGGTATGCTGGCTCTTTTGCCTCTCTACATAATTTTAGAATAACTTGCAGAGTCCTTTAATGGGATTGTAATTGAATATGAATCAACATCTTGACAATACTGAATCTTCCTATACATGGACATTAAATATCACTGAATTTAGTTATTGCATGATTTCTCTCATTAGAGTTTTATGGTTTTATTTATAGAAAACTTGTGCATACTTTGCTAGGTTTTCATCTAAATATTTTTTGTAGATGTGCTAATGTAAGTGCTATTCTGTTTTAATTTTAAATTCTTCATATGCTTTGATAGTATATAGAAAATTTTTGTACTTTTGTAAATAGAATTTGTGGTCTGTAACCTTGATATAACCATTCCTTACTTATGAGGTTTTTTGTTGTCAATTTTTTTTTTTTCAGATTTTCTACATAGACAGTGTTTTATACAAAGACAGTTTTATTTTCTTCCAGTTGGCATACCACTTTTCTTATCTTATTGCATTAACTAGTACTTCTAGAATGATGCTGGAAAGGAGTCATAATAAAAGACATCCTTGTTTTGTTCTTAATAATAATGGCACATATTTTAGTCTTTCAACAATAAGTATAGTCCTAGGGATAGGCTTTGTTGTTGTTGTTATTAAATATTCTTTTTCAAATTGTGAAACCTCCCCTTTATTAATCAATGTCTATTGATCTAGTCAATAAACACATGTTCAATCCTACTTCATTTCAGAAAGCACTGTAGTCATTAAGGACATAATTGAGAAGGCAATTTTGCTGCGTTCTTCTAAAAAAGGCAAATATTAAAGGTCACACAGCCCACGCTAACACCACAATGGCAATAGCTCCAAAATAGAGAAGAATATGACCTTAGCAGCTAGTGCCATTTCAATAATCTGAGGGCTTCACAGAAGAATTTTTCGGAGAAAGCAGATTTTTCATGGATTTTGGTCTATATCTGAAGAGCAAAGAAGAAACCTTTCATTGTTTCAAACAAAAATTGTGGAGAATAAGCCAGAGGTAATACCAGTAAGGGCAGGATCTCATTAAAGTTATTCAGGATCTCCAGTCAGTCAGTTAGCTGGCAGATGGTATAATTATAGCTCAAGGCTGAAGTTCTGAGAACTAGGAAAGCTACAGGTGCAAGCTCCAGTCTGAAAGCTAGGAGGCTCGAGATTCAAAATGAACTGATGTTTCAGTTTGATTGCAAAGACTGAAAAAGTTTGATGTCTTAGCTCAAAGCAGTCAGATGGGTCTTACTGACTCAGTCTTTTTGTTCTACTCATGTTTTCAATTGAGGTTCATGTACAGGAGGGAAAACAAGCTTCTTTATTCAACCTGCCAATTCAAATATTAATGGAAAACTGGGTGCAGTGGCTTGCACCTGTAATCCTAGTACTTTAGGAGGCCAAGGTGGGTGAATTGTCTGAGCTCAGGTGTTCAAGACCAACCTCAGCAAGAGCTAGACCCCAGTCTCAAAAAAAAAAAAAATAAAATAAAAGCCAGATGCTGTGGGGGGCAGCAGTAGTCCCAGATACTCAAGAAACTGCAGCATGAAGATTCTTTGAGCCCAAGAGTTTGAGCTTGCTATGAGCTAAGATGCCAGGGAACTCTACCAAGGTCGACATACTGAAACTCTATCTCAGAAAACAAGTAAACACAAACATTAATCTCAACCAGAGGCACCCTCACAGACACACCCAGAATAACATTTGCTCAAATACCTGTACACTTTGTGGCCCAGTCAAGTCAACACACAAAATTAACTATCCCACAGGTTTATTCCATTCTATGCATGAATAATCTCATTCTCTCTTCACTTTCTTCCCCCTAACCGTTTTTATGAAAAGTTTTATGTTGAAAATTAAGTGAAAGTTCTATTTGTTTATTCCTTAGATCAGAAATAGTTATAACTCATTCTAACTACATTAAGAGTATGCCTCCTATGTGAATTATAAAGAAATGAACTTCAATGGTTTGTTTATGAGAATAGAAATGTGAAAAAATTAAGCCTTTAATTTTCATTGCCATTGGTAGGGAGAATATTAATTAATTGATCAATAATAAATATTCATATTATTTAGAAAATAAAGGAAATACATTAACTATCTTTTCAATGGGCTGGCATGTTGCAGACTGTTTATTTTTGTACTGACTATAACACCAAAAATGTCAACTTTGAAGTCACCGTAAAACAGTAAATATGTTTGGAACTCACTCCATACCTGGTAATTTAATAATGTCTCTTGTTATTAGTGAAGCAATTCTATATTGAGAAGAATAGAATAGCAAAGCAAAGTAGTTCATTAAAATTTAGTTATTCTCAAGAAATGAATATTAATTTATTAGATTTTTTTACCTTCCATTGCTATAATAATGTTTGGGGAAAACTATATCTCTCTTGTAGCTTGAGCTATATTAGTTATATGCATTACGCATGGTTAGCATACTGCTAACTAAAGAATTCATTTAAAATAGCTGACTCTGATAATTTGAAGTTGGTTGGCAGAGTTATATTTCATCTGTCTGTTTCTGCAGGAATCACTACTTGCACAATGCACTCTGACTATGGTAGGCTAAGAAGAATTTTAGAAAATATATTTTTCAATTTCATTTGCCTGCTTTTTTATCTCACAGGAGTCATGTAACAGAGCATAAATGTAGAAAAGCAATACATGGACTATAAACACAAGCACACTAGTCATTGCCAAAGGCTGAAAACAAGTGAATCTCTCACGGAAGTACAAAAAAGAATATATAATGAGGAAATTAATGAACAGAGAAGAGGGAACATACTTCTCTCTAAAATGCATGAGTTAGTGAGCTGATTGAATTCTTAACTTACTCAATAAAATCACTACTTTCTATTATTAATTCAATAGGCTATACCTTGGAGAAAGACTCATGTATTCAATAGTTTATAGAAATTTTATTTTTATTTTTTTTTTCTAGTAAATTGAGTATCTTTTTACTCCTTTCGTCGTCTCTGTACTAAGGAGTATGTAAAATAGTCTAGACAAACTTAGTAGGTACCCTGTATCCCCCAAAATAAGACATCTTCCGAAAATAAGACCTACTTACAGGAAAGATAAGATGTCTCCTGAAAATAAGACCTAGCACATCTTTGGGAACAAACCTTAATATAAGACACTGTTTTATTTTTGGGGAAACAGGGTAGTAGTAGGGCCTTAATTTGACATTGCATTAAAACACTCCAAGAAGATCTAGAAAAGAGAAGAAAAGAAATTCTAGAAAATCCCCTGTGGACGGGCCTACATTGTTTTTTACCCTACCTTCTTCCCCTGCTACCCTTATTTACCCTTCACCTTTGGGCCCTGTATCCCAAAAAAAAA
>CAUYPK010081213.1:0-18383 GCA_963574355.1 Loris lydekkerianus
GGAGACAATGGGCAACCTTGCCTGGTTCCTGATCTAAGTGGAAATGATTTCAATTTAACTCCATTCAATACGATATTGGCTGTGGGTTTGCTGTAGATGGCCTCTATTAGTTTAAGAAATGTCCCTTCTATACCAATTTTCACCTTTGGGCCCTATATCCTTAAAAAAGGTTAGAGGCAGTTAAATCAGGTCAAGGTCCAATATCTGGCTCATTAACCAAGAATCTATTATTCTTCACCGCCCTCCATAGCACCAATGATGTGTAAGACTCCCAAAGCTGGGACAACCTAAGACAGGATATGGAGAGGCTACACGGTGGATTACATTCATAGTACCCAAGATGGGTAAGATCACTCTGCATTCAGTCAACCTAAGACAGGGACCAAGCCATTGATGTTTGTATCCCCATGACGGGTAAGACTGAAACTGCAAGAGCAGGCAACCTAAGACAGGGGCTATGTTTATCCGCCATACAAGAAACAAAAGAAGGAATTGTTGGGCCCTGCCATGTGCCTGAGGCCTAGTGCAACTTCCCGAGCCTGACTAGAAGTAGATCCATGGAGCTACTTCCGCGTAGCAATGACTCAGCAAGGCCTGATCTGAAACTGCCTCTACCTAGATACAGCCAACATGGTACCATGCCATTGGCCCAACCCTGTCACGCACCTCATCCCCTTCTTTCCCCACCCCTTCCCCACGCTATATATAAGCGGCTGCTTGACGCAATAAAGTTGAGTTACTGCTTAAAAAAATAAAATAAAATAAAAAAAGAAAAGATAAAAAAATAAGAAAAGAAAAGAAATGAAATCAGAAAGGAAGACGAAAGAGAGGGAAGGAGGGAGGGGAGTGGGGCTTTGGTGTGTGCCACACCTTTTGGGCACAAGACACGATTGTAAAAGGGACTTTACCTAAAAAATGAAATCAGTGTAACCTCCTTTATTGTACCCTCAATGAATCCCCAACAATAAACAATAAAGGAATGAAAAAAAAAAAAAAAAGAAGAAGTTCACGAGTAACTGGATGTGGAGAGAGGGAAGTGGCAGTGAGGGACTGGGAGAAGTAGTAATTAAACAAGAGACCCTGAGTTTTGAGTCTTTGCCTGACTAGAAGAATGGTGATGGCAGTTACAATGCAGGGGGATGGCTATCGTGAAAAGAACTTTCATCTTAAGATTGAAACAGAGAAATTCCTAAAAAGTGATCCTTGTAACTATGAAAATGAATGAGGTCAGCATTGTGGAGAGATAAAAGCCAAGGGCACAACATTGTAGGATGCCTCCACTGAGTTGGTGTGGCAAGCAGTTAGTAATGGTACTAGGCAAAGGAAGTCATGGGGAAAGAGGAAGAAATGGGAAATTATGAGAAAAGGTTTTCTAGAAGGTTGAGTGACATTATGAATATAGTAGAGGGCTCTGAGAGAAAGGAGAATGTGAAAATACTATTGATTTTGGTGAGTAGAAGATCTTCAGTGATCTATAGGGAGCAATACCAGGAGAGTGCCAGATTTCAGGGGATGAGAAAGGGGAGAGATCAGAGGCGACAAATGACAGACAGTCAGTGTAGAAAATTCTTAGAATTTTTGTGGTGAAATTAAAGGAGCAAAACAGATACCTAAAGGGTGCTAGGACGATAAAAGGGTCATCTTAAGGTAAGGGTAAATTTAGCACATTTGTTAGCTGAACGGAAATGTTTGTTAACTAACACTTTTTAGTGTAGATGTAGAGATTAAAGAGGTGGGTGAAGTCAGTGGCCAGAATAAATTTCTGATGAAAGTGAGGAGGAGCATGTTCAAGGGCGAGGTGGAAAGTTTACTTTGACATATTTGGAGGGGATATTTTCCTTGGGAAATAAAAAGGGAGAAAAGAGGCCAAGTGAAAACACAGAAATATTTGACAATGGAGAGAGTGTATTAGAATAAAAGTGTTCTGAATTTTGAAAGAAGTTTGTGCATCCTGTACTGGCTGGTCTTGTTATTACCAGCAAATTATCTGTAAAAAGGTAGGTGCGCGGACATGGAACTGAAAACTTGGGAAGTATGTGCCCCACCAACTAGCACAGCATTGGGCATACAGAAAATGCTGAATGAATACTTTTTTTTGAGACACAGTTATACTTTGTTGCCCTTGGTAGAGTGCTATGGTGTCATAGCTCACAGCAACCTTAAACTCTTGGGCTCAAGCGATTCTCTTGCCTCAGCCTCCCAAGTAGCTGAGATACAGGTGTCTGACACAACCCCTGGCTATTTTGTTGTTGTTGCAATTGTCCTTGTTGTTTTAGTTGGCCCCAGCCAAGTTTGAACCTGCCAGCCCTATTGTATGTGGCTGGTGCCCTGACCACTGAGCTACAAGTAGTGAGCCTGAACAAATACTTTTTGAAATAAACAGTTGAATAAGTAGACAAGATTTGAAGCAGTCACTAAAAGACACAAATTATCATGTCATAGAAAGTTTTATAAAAGGATTACAGAACACCATCCAATGGAATGGCTAAGATAAGGAAGAAATGATGTCAGAGTTGGTGAGGACATGGAACAACTACGTGGTTCATACTTTGTTGATAGAAAAGTAAATTAGTACAACCACTTTGAAAAACTTTGTAAAGCCTTATCTACTAAAGCTAAACATATGCATGCCCCATTATCTAGTAAATCCATTCCTAGGTGTGTGGGCCATTACAAAGGTCTTGAGATACACGTAAGTCAAGAAATGTAAAATCTGCATGGAACAAATAAAGGCCTCCCAGCAACACCAATGAGCCAAGCAAGGTGAAGCTTGTATGGTGAATCAGAAAGGACACTGTCAACTGTGTTTCTTGGAAGTGAAATAAAGGACAATAACAGTCTATCTCGAAACTTTTATAGTGACCTATCTATACACCCAAGATAAATGACTCTGTTCCATTCACCAAAAAGCATAAAAAAGAATTTCCATAGCGAGATATAGAAAACTAATGGACTCGTAGAGGTTAAAAGCCCTGCCTGAGTCCACTCAGGTTATAAATGATACAGCTTGCACTTGAACTCAGGGCTTTCTTGTCACAATGTCTTTTTCATTTTTCTTTCAAACCACAGTGCCGCCAAGTCTACTGGGTACTGTTTACACAGCTAGTAGTTTACATGTAGCATTGCTAATCCTCACAATCTTGCAATATGGGTTCTGTTGCCGTCAATTTACAGATTAATAAACCGAGGGCCTAGGGAAGGTATATTTTTCCTGAGAGCTAAGACATAAACTCAGTTTTGTCTGACTCCGGAATCCATGCTTTCTCTTTCATCAAAGAATGGAGGTTTTCCCAGGTTTTGTTTTGCTTTTCAGATTAATATGAGGGCACAAATGTTTAGGTCATACTGTTTTCATTTCTAAGGCAAAATTCAAGTTGTAGTTGAGCCCTTCACCCGAGGAGGTGCTGAGCATCCTCATATTGTGCAAATTAGGTGAGATCCTGCCAGTCACTCTCCCTCCTCCCCTCTCTTCCCTCTCCTTTTTCTCCTCTCCCCCACGCTAGACTATACTTGTATTTTTCCTTCATGTGAGCATGTAGTTGTTTGTATATTGGTTTCATATTAGTATTGAGTACCTTGAATACTTTCTGAGGTTTTGACAAGTTTGAAGGTGGCCTGGTGGGCTGATGTTGGTGGAAACACAGAAAGGGTCCAATGGAAGAATCCTGGCTGTTGCTTTGCTCTTCCCCATGTTCTATATGTGACCCACTCAATTTATTATAAGGGCCTGGGAGCCAAGGATGGCTCTAGGCATACTGGTGAAGTAGTCCTCATCTCCTTTGTCAACCCTCTTGCCTATGGTAGGCAACCTTTTAACACATATTTAACACACACGTAAATACACATGTATGCAGGCATGTGCACATGCAAGCACAGACCTCTAAACCTATTTCCTCAACAATATACCTTTTCACTGCAGAGGAATTGTTAAATACTCAATGACGTGTTCAATTTTGGGGTGACATGGTGGCTTCAGCCATCTGGTGCAGGGACATAGATTAAGAACTATCCCTATCCACCTAGGCTCCTTTTCACAGGGAATGTTCTAAGGTTGTGGCAAGTATCTCTGACTCTACTTCTTCCTCACACTGACAGCATCAGAACACCCATAATTGCCACCCCTCTCTAGTATTTTTTCTCCTTAAAGAGACCCCTACTGAACTTGAATCATTAGTCTTTAATAAAAGCAATTCTGGGAAGAGAAATCTGAACCCTAAGAGACAAGACAAGTTTTGAGGCCCCCAAGGTAGATGTAGAGACCCTGACTTTTGCCAGGTCTTCTCTTACTCCCAAACCAGAACCTTGCAGCACAAGCCCTGTTGCTCTCTCTGTCCCTTCCTTCCCTCCCTTCCCTCCCTTTCCTTCCCCCAAGTCAGGTGTCTCAGGCGTGGAAGATGAGAAATAGTTGTCATGGTAACCTGTAACTGTGCCTGATAGCCTCTTCTGTCAGCCAGTTCTAGGCCCTGGACATCTGTTCTCGGTTCATCACTTCTAATGTTCCCAAATCTAAGCCCAGACCCATATGCCAAGTTACACGTATCTGTTTGTAGGTGATGAAGAGGCCCTCACCCGCATCCGAGGCAGGAGAGACAAGACAGAAGGAATGGAGTAATAAGAAACAGTGTTTTGAAGGAGATCTCAGGAGACAGGGAGGCCAGGGCTACTAATTAAAGTTAATTAAGGGCTTTCTACATGCCAACCACACTTACTTGTGCCTTGTCCCTCACTTAATTTAATTATCTCAAACAGTCATATGGAGGAAGTATCATTATGCCCACTATACAGATGAAGGAAATAGAAACTCTGGGAGGCAAAGCGACTGGGTTATGATTCATCATTTTTTTTGCAAAGAAAGTAAAAGCTGTAGAGAAGTCTTTCCTTGGTCCATGTGCCTGTGACCCCCTCACAGCCTTTACCCAGGAATAGGCCCCTACTTCAGGTGCTTTACTTCCTTAGACTCTTTCCTCTATCTTCAGTAACCTCTTTCTGTCCTCCCGAGGTGCTCTGCAATTTTTCTCTGGCCAAACACTCACTTTTCCCACTTTCTTAGGTAGGTCCCTAACCTTTTCTTTCCTAAGGGGTATCTTACATGGCATGGAAGGGAGAGAGAAATGGGCTAATTTCCTGGCACAGGCAGAAAGAAGACACCTCTGTTTCCTACTGCTGCTATAACAAATTGACACAAATTTAGTGGTTCAAAGCAATACAAATTTGTCCTCTTACAGTTCTGGAGGCCAGAAGTCTAAAATCAGTTTTACTGGGCGGACGTCCAGGTGTCAGCAGGACTGTGCTCCGTCCTGAAGCTCTAGACCTGCCTTTTCCAGCTTCTGAATGGCATTCCTTGAGATCATTGGCTCAAGGCCCTTTCCTTCATCTTCAAAGACAGCAGGAGAGCATCTTCAAGTACTTCCTTGCATCTGTCATATCACCTTTTCTTCTGCAGCCAAATTACTCTTTGCATCCCTTTTACTACATATAAGGACACTTCAATTACATTTATGGCCCACACAAAGAATCCAGGGTAATCACCGCATCTCAAAAGCCTTACTGTAATCACCTCTGCAATGTCTTTGACATACGAGTTAATAGTTGTATTTTCCAGGGATTACAACCTTGAGATCTTCAGGGAAATTATTCAGACCACCACAGCATTTAAGACATACAATTGTACTCTAAGAGTGGGAACTAGTTGTCTTTCAGTTCTGGAGTGGATAAACCAGGGCCTCAGGATTTAGAGTAGAAGGCTTGGCTGACTGTAGGAGAGTTAATGTAAACTTGTGTTTTGCTGAAATAAAGCCAAGTATGGAGCAGTTTATTCTTGGGAGAGGTCTCTACTTGCACAGTGCCCATGCAGAGAGGGAGAAAGAAAGTTAGCACTTAGAGGTGAAGGCTTCTTCCCTTCCCCTTTTCAAAATGATTGCCTTATATGTTCTTCTCTCTTGTTTGGGTGGTTTCTGGAAGAGACAAGTTAAGAAAAGGGTGATACTCTGGCTCCAGAGACAAAAGGAGGCTAGAACCCTTCTCTTGCTCACCACTGCTCTCTCTCTCGTCCCACCTCTATATTCAATTTCTTTCACTGCTCTCATTGCCAATAAGGCACCTCCTGCTTATTGGGAAGTGGAGCTACAATGAACTGAAGCCCTGGGTAATGAGGTGAAGGTTTCGTTAGGAGAAGCCCTCACGGGATCAGAGAAAAGCCTTCTCAGGCCGAGTGCAGTGGCTCACCCCTGTAATCCTAGCACTCTTGGAGGCTGAGGTGGGTGGATTGCCCTGAGCTCACAGGTTTGAGATCAGCCTGAGTAAGAGCAAGACCCCGTCTCTAAAAATAGCTGGGCGTTGTGGCAGGCACCTGTAGTTCCAGCTACTCGGGAGGCTGAGACAAGAGAATTGCTTGAACCCAAGAGTTGGAGGTTGCTGTGAGCTACAATGCCATAGTACTCTACAGGGGGTGACATAGTGAGACTGTCTCAAAAAAAAAAAAAAAAAAAAAAAAAAAGAAAGAAAAGAAAAGAAAAGAAAGAAAAATAAAAATAAACATAAAAGAAAGTAAAGAAAAGCCTTCTCTATCAGGCAGTCTTAGGGAGGTATGGAATTTGGGACAGCTTCCAAGCAGAGTGAGCAAGCATTACAGGGTCATTCCTTGATAACCATTCACCTCGCTCTCTTCCTTGGCACTGAATATTGCTATCTAGTACATGGGAAACTTCAAAAACCCCTTTCTACAAATTTCTCAGCCAGATGCTGACCTTAAGGAACAGCTTTAATCACACTTGGCAGGTCTGGGCTAAAATTTTTATTCTGGTCAGAGAATAAAAATTTGAGCAGCTCAGTTTCACAAAACCAAGGGAAGACACATTGAGATAAGAGTGTGGGGGCATGCTGATCCTGAACTAAATTTTCATGGTCTTGGAGTGTTAGCAGCATCACCACAAGCTCAGTAAAGTTTCGATTTATGAGTACCAGATGCAGAGTTGTGAACTGATGTTTTTTGTAGAGTTAGCAGCTGGCTTCCTATATTTTGTTCCTGTTCCAGGACCTCATCTATTATGTTGTTCAATGCTCTTCCTTATATAAAAACTCATGACAAATTCTTCGCCAAGATCGGGGCCAGGACAAAGTTTGTTTCTCCCAGTGAACATGTCTGCTTTCTTCTGTCACACAATGAAAGCAATGAAAAGATGGCCCACCTCCATACCCCAGCCCAAGAATTGACATAAATTATCCAGCTGTATGAGCTTTGAATCTGCTGAGAGGAGTATCAGAGGTGATGGGAAATCCAAGGAGAATGCCCAGAGTTCACTTGAAATTAAGGAAGCAGGACAAGCCACGGTTTCTGAAGGGAAGTACTGATCATCTATATATTCTGATCAAATGGGGAATCCAGAGAATTCCCAAGCCGAACCATTCTAGAGGGTTCTCTAGCATAATATTAGGAGCTGAGACTGGCCACTAGGGTTAAGAAGAGCTAGAAACATGTGAGAAAAAGAACTCAGACAGGTTTTCCCCTTAAGTATCACTGATTTGGAGGATAAAAAAACTCTGGGAAGTTGTGGCGCTCTGGCAATGTAGAGGCCTACTTGCCCAGGGGATGTCCAGAAAGATCATCTGATCTGATAACTCCCACAGAAGTTCACTGAGCCCTCCACAATGGGGTCCAGGAAATATTTTACTTTCTAAATTCAACTAACTCCCTAGACCAGTCCTGCAGCCCCTTTTAATCGACTATAAGGCAAATGGGTCATATCTTGCGGAAATCTATATGAAGACCAGCATTAATGGTATTATCACAAGACAAGTACAACCATCACATCGTTTTGATTTTCACCTTGGTTGCTAGGAATCTCAGTTCTAAATTGTGTGCTTGATTGTTGGAGCATTCAAGAAGTATGGTGGAGCATGGGGTGTAAGTTCAGTATATTTTATCACCATCTCTTTTTGTTTGAACTGCTTTTATTCTTTGGTAACAGATTTTAGTCTAATTGTACCAAGAATAACCAAATGGAAACTCCCTCAAATTCTTTTTGAAAGCAAGCAGGAAATAAATAAGCATATGGATATGTGATATTTTCTTTGTAGGCTTGTCAAAGTCTGTGTATAGGAAACCAAAGTTTCCTTGGGTTTAGTGTGACAGGACTATTGTCCTTGACTCAAGCTATGCTCACCTTTGTTCTTCAGATTTGTTGCTATCGGCCATGACGAGGTCTGGGCCAGTGTATGTCCTGCCAGCAGTTGAAGGAGTCATTGCTGCAAAGGCAAGAAAGTACCTCATTTTGTTAGATGCTTTTATTCCCCTTGGTATCACCATAACGCTTTCCTCGGGCTTCTTGCCTTGGGAACACCTAATGACAAGATGTTTTTGATACCGTATATACTCGAGTATAAGCCGAGATTTTTTGGCACAAAATTTGTGCCGAAAACCCCGAACTCAGCACAAATTCTGTGCTGAAAAATCTCGGCTTATACTCGAGTATATAGGTACTTCAGTAACTGAAGGTCCATGATGGACCTGCCTTGTTTCACACTATAGTAAAAAATGTTATAAGGAGGTTGCAATATGTATTTTGTTTGGTAACGATGCCTTAAGCTATTAAGGCCATTTGTTGTTTTTTGAAAGCAAGAGAGATAATGCTCCCTAATAAAATTCACTGCACTGCAGGTAGCTCTACGTTTCTTTCCTACAAAGTACCCCTTAGCTCTTGTGGGTCTGCCTCCCTCTTTCATCTTTCTTATGTCTTTTAGTGCTGAGGAATTGAACTTTGTCTGAATCCCAAATAAGTCACAAACAAGAGCCAATTTAATATGAACTGTGCCCCTCTTTATACCCCCTTCTCTGGGCCCTGGCTCCCTTATTTGCCTGTCCCCGAAGACCCTGTTCTTTATTCCCTACTCCTTGTCCACGATTCAGGCACTGAAGTTCCCCTTAACACTTAACCCAATTTCTCCTTGAATTGAAAATGCAAATGTGCCTGCTTTATTGTCTGTATGTGTTAAGCTTCTAGAGGAGGTTTTGTGCTAGGCACAATGATCTGGATGGGGATGTGCAGGAGTGTGGGGGTATGGGGTGTAGAATGGCCTCTTAACTGCCACTGGCCATCACCTGGTGTGCTTTGCACTCTTCCCTCCTGTGACTGGAGTGAGATAGCAGAAGGGGTGGATGGGCACAGAGAAAGTACTATGGGTATTCCATCATGGAGCCAGGGAAAGGTGAACTGGAGAACTAAGTGGCATCTCAGGGACAGGAAGCTGTGATTTCCATGTCACCCCAAGTCTCTCAGCACAAAACTGTCTTCTCAATTTTACTGTCATAAAGACTTCTGCTCTAGGAATTGGAGAAAGCACAAAAGGAGGTGGTGAGGAAGAAAGTTTCCCATATTCCTTTCACACCAAATTCAAGATGTCAGGAACATGTACCTTTCCCTACACACAATGCTGTGTGATACTTCACACAGGGACCAGTTCTACATGGGTAGGGATCTCAGAAACCTTTGTGTGCTAATAGTCCACCTGTAACAACTAGTTGACAACGTTTGTTTTTCTAGCTTCCATTTTTAAAAGCCACTGGAAATTAGTAATATAAAAGTTTCAACTTTGACATCTAACAGATTAAACCTACTTTGGAGGACTGAAATTTTATAATCGCTACCTAACTGGGCTGAAGTGTATTAAAAGCAGAGGTTTTCACAGGGACAGGCAGAAATGGTGGTGGTATGCAGCAGTCCACGAATCAACAACTGGCTTCTTTTAGCAAAAATAAAAGCTATTTCCAGTTGAAATTCTCAGAAACACTATAGGAAATTAATATAACTGATTGATGTGATCTCATCTGATAGAGATGGGAGTTGAAGCTTTATCCCTCTAGAACAGGTGATTAGAGGCAAATGAGGGGCAGGTTCCCATGGCAACTATTTGGCTATCTCAGACCCGAAGGAGGCCTCTGAAGCGGAAGCTTTGAGAAGGAATATGGGTTATCAAAGGGAAGAGATACCAGACTTTGTTGTTTAGGGCCATATTGGAATATTTAAGGGATTAAGTTGATGTGGGGACACATCTACAGCTGTTGTATGAGTGCTGGGGACAGATCTTAGGTACTGTTCTAGTCCCTTGAAGTGATAGCATCACTCCTCCGTTTGGTTACTCCTCTCTCGCCAACCTTCTGCGAAGGGAGGCAGTACTGAAAGGAAGCACGATGTCTGTGGACATTCCTGGAAGCCTGTGTAAGGCCGTGGTGGGTGTGGGTGCCAGGTGAATCCTGCATTCCCAGATCCTTCCTCTCTCCTTAGAAATATGCCCTGTCTTTGTTGAACTCATCTAACCACCATTCTATCCCATAATGAGACTGCAGTAGTCTTTGGGAGGACAGTGCTGAGCTGAGGAAAGATATGAGACTTCCTTATGTGAAGGGGTGTGGCTGAAAACTTTCTGCCTACTCCCTCTTAGGAGATTAAAGTCCTATTTCAGGGAAGCTGCCAGGGCTTAAAGGTACAATTCAAAACAGAGAACACTACTCTGAGGACTTTTCCAGCGTCTTCTGAGCACTCCTAAATTACGATCTCTGCTCTGCCAGCCTCTCTCCCCCTTCCTCTTCATCTTCTTAGAAGTAAAGTATTATGAGGTCTCCTGTTACTTTCCTTGCCCGGCTATTTTTACCTTTCTGTGGTTCCACTGCCTGTTTCCTATCCACTCTCTCCTCCTTAGTTCTTGGCTGACATCTGACACGTCAGATTTGATGAAATATCTGTTTATCTGCCCTTGAAATTTCAGAGGCCCTAAGGCATTCCTAATCTAGGCCAACAGTGCCACTGGAGGACAGAGATTGGGGATGGGTGTAACAGTTCCTAAATTCCTACTATGTATTTTCACATATGATGACCCACTGAATCTCCAAGATAACTCAGTAGACATTTAATAATTCCCATTCTGCAGATGATGAAATTGAGATTCACAAGATTCATGTGACTTGTCCAAGGGATTAGGGCTTATAAACCACAGAATCAGGATTTGAATCCCAGTTCTTGTGCTCCAAATCTGATACTTCTTCCATTCCATTAGAAAATTGTCTGGATTTGAGGACCACATGCAGATATTATTCATGGCTCCTGAAGGCTGCTGGAGAGTGGGAAGGGGATCATGAAATACTCATTTCGTTTAATTGTTACAACCCCAGGGGATTTGCAAAGGGGTTTTACTTAGGGTCCTCCAATCTGTCTTCATTCAGGGAGGTGGCAAATAATTTATTCTCAATCTCTAACTAAAGAATAATATAGCCCTTGAATAACCTGAGCCAGGAGTCACTCTGGTTTCTTGATTTCCATTCTGTCATTTATGTCTTCAATCACTTACCCATGCATTCAGTCACTCATTCATTTGTTCAACTTTGTTGAGAATTTCTTGGGTGCCAGACGCTATACAAAGAGTTTGAGATTCAATGATGATAAAGACAGCTTATAATCCTTAATTTTCAGAAAGATTGAGAGACTTCAGTAGATAATGGCAGTGAAATATGGTAAGAACAATGATAAAGCTATGGCCTGGTTTACAGCATGGCAACTTTGACCAGATAAAGGGATGAGGCAAATTGTAAGAATTTATTTTTGTAGGAATCAACATTTCCTGGCTGCAACTTACACTCTCCCCACTTTCCTTCTCCAGGTTCCTATGGGTAGCAAATACTAAAAGTCACTATTTTATTTTTAAAATTGAGTTGTTTTGGTGGGAGATCGTGAAGCATGGTCATCATATGAATCATCATTTGAGTCTTTCAAGAAATATAATGCTCAAATGCTTTTTCCCATTACAATTCTGGGAAATATTCTAGGATATTAGCCTACAACTGACTAATGTGGTCCCCTCTAACAGAAATAGTCCCATACAAATGCATCCAATGAAACTAGAGAGCTCCGATTGCCTTGGTACCTGAAGAAGTAAGTGGAATGTATTTTTTTTATTATTAACCTGCTTTGTAAATCAATGTCCTTTGCATCAGGACATGCTCTTTCAGTGATGTCCTCTATACAACTCTCTTCCTGTGTCCATCTCTTTAGGGATGGGCGCCCATGTGCAGTGCAGTAACCTTTTCTTCTCTCTAATCTCCCTCTTTGAAGGCTTTTTTTCTCTGACTTTTTTCTTGGAATAGTCCTGATATAAAAATTTATACTGTAGTGTGAAAGGAAGAAAAAAACTTAATGCTGCACCCTTTGTCATGTATTTGGATTGTAATGAAGATCAATCACTCAATTTGGTGACTTAAGTCCTTTTTAAATGTTCATGCCCACAATTAATTGATTTTTCAGAAATTCATGTACCAGGCCTGAAATTCTAGGTCTTGGAAACTTAAGATTCTAATGAGGGAACTTCAGGCACCAGTACATTTGACCTATGGGGAAATATTTTAGAGTAGAGTGGACTCTTTTTCTTCCTTAACAAGTCCAAACTCTGGCACAGCTGCTTGAGATGACATTTGTAATTTTTTCCCATTTCACGAAGTACTTGTGGTTCAGCTCGTCTCTTACTTTTGCAGTCAGCCATTGAACAGTTCTAGTCTATGCAGAGTGGAATTAAGAACCGAAGATGAACCTCCATTATCTTTGAGGTAAGAATACAGGGAAGATATTATGCAGCTTTTGGACAACAACTGATCTGATATTGGTTGGTTGTTTAGGCTAGAATCACTTGGCCTCTTCCCATGCATGAGTTCTCTGGGTGGCCAAGCTCATATTTCAGCTCATATATATATATATGTAGCCAAATGTGGTCTTGCACATATTTGAGGATAAAGGGCTTGTGGGGAGGATGGCTGAAATATGAGTAATGTTAATAATGTTTACCATGTTTCAGACCCTATGCTAAAGGAGTACATATCCTCAAAACTCCATCTGAGGTAGGCTTTGTTATTGTCATTTTAAAGATGAAGAAACAAACATAAATATGTTCAATAAGTTGCTTAAGATCACCCAGAAAATGTAAGAGGCAAGGATTTGAACTTCAGTCTTTCTAGAGCAGTGGTTCTCAACCTTCCTAATGCCATGACACTTTCATTACAGTTCCTATGGGTCGTGACCCACAGGTTGAGAACTGCTGTTCTGGAGCCTGTGCTTTCTAAAAATCACTGCACTGTACTACTTTGTTTGGGAGAAGGTACATAAGGTTACAGAATTACGAGCTGGAAAGAGACGGAAGCTTGATCAATGTCCTAGGGGTAAGAACGGGTAAGATGTACCACAGAGACATTACGTAGGCCAGTCCAGTGTGACTAGAAAGAGGCAAGAATTCTTGCAGGGCAGTAAAGAATTACTGCAACAGTTGCCTGGGGTTGTGTTCTGGAGGGTCTAAATGTTGATCTAAAGAATGTATCCAATATCTGCTATCTAGTATTTCAATTATTATTAAATACCATGTTTCAGGAGGTAAAGAAGTTTTTGGAAAGTATAAATGAAAATATTTTTAGAATTATACAGAGGCCTTTGGAGATAAATAAAACACTAAAGCTCTAACAGAAACATATTTAATAAAAGTAATCATTCAGCACCATGAGGCATTACATGAGGTATACTGTGAATTGTTTTCCCTATGCACATAACAGAGAAAATGTCCAGTATTGTGATTACCGAGGTAATTTGTCTTAAGGTTAATAGGTGGTTGGAGAAAATGATGTTTCGTTGTGTTCCATCCTACAGGGGCCAAAAGGTTCTTTTTGGCCTATAAAACATTTACAAAAAAGGTGCTGGTCTAATAATCCCCAAGTGACAATCCTGGTAACATCACAAAATGACTTCTATTGTTGTCTGGAAACAAGTGGATTCTAGGTAATAATGGAAATGACTATGTATGCAGCGCGCCCTGGCCTAGGAGACCAAGGGCGTGGACTCCAATTCCAGTTTTGCCACTAATTAACTGTGTGACCTTGAGATAGCCACTCAGCTTCTCTTGAGCTCAGTTTTCTCACTTATAAAATGTGGGAGCTGCAGTAGAGTCCCTGCTTGCCCATCTTGTCACTATTCCTTTTGTGTTCTTTTTAAGAAGCATTTTTAAAATTTCACGAGTAATATGTGAATCTTCTCTTATTGTAAAATGTTAAATAATACAAAAATCTCACTTCAACACCCTATTTCATTTCTCTTCCAAGATAGAAGTTATGTTTTTAATGTAATCTTCTAGGTCATTGTTATGTATCTATAGAGAAATAGATATGTATAGCATTGTGGGATTATTTTTAAAATAAATGAAATCAAACTGCATGTGTTCTTTTGCAAGTTGATTTTTCATTGAAAAGCATGTCTTGGGGATATATTCATGTCAGTACACATAAATCTATCTCATTCTTTTTAACTGCTACATAATATGCATATACAGTACCATGATTTGACCACTTTTCCACGGATCAATATTTGTTTAGAAATGATCATAATTACAATTCTGCAGTGGGCAACCTTGAGCATCTTCACATAGGTACATGAAAGTATTTCTTTAAAGTATATTCTTTGATGTGGAATTGCTAGGTTTTAATATTTCAGTTTTATTAAGCACTGTCAAATTGCTCTCTAAACTGCTAGTGCCAATTTACTGACAGTTTCACTACAGATTGGTAACACTTGATGTGGTCAGAATTTTCCATTTGCCAATCCAGTTACTTGTAACGTTGAGCATGTTTTTCTGGTTTATTGTCCATTTGCATTTCCTGTTTGTTGGTAAGTTGTTCATTCATATGCCTTGCCCATTTATTTTAAAGGGTTGTTTGCATTTTGGTCATTGATACAGAAAATTATACTTTTAATATGCACATAACACATTCATTGATAACTATAAAATCATATATATATTGTAATTATGTTATTGTAGAATATAATCTCATTTCTTAGCTTGTGGTGAATATCACACAGTAGTTAAAAAATTTTAATTCTACCAAATTTATCCATTTTTTTTCTTTATGATTTCTGTGTTCTGAGTCTGGCTTTAAAAGTCTTTGTCTTCTATTAAATTATTCTACTATATTTTCTTCTAATAATGTAAAAGTTTTGATTTGTATAGTATTCTTTAATCCCTCTGAAATAGGAATCTCTGACTCTGCCTTCATGTCTCTTTCTTTGTGTATATGCAAGACTTGACAATTAAAATCACAAACTCATCCTAGGAAAAGTGCTACATACCTCATTGCTGAATATCATTATGGTCAGCAGATGGTCAAGGGGAGCACTTCGAAAGTGATTGCAGTGATATTCAAAAATGATGTATGTAGTGCTTTTTCTAGGATGAGTTTGACACTTAATTGTCTGACCTCATGTATATATGCATTCAGTGTACATACATGTATATATGCACATAAATATCTATGCACATCTTTTTCCTAATAACCAAGTGTCCTAACAACTATTATTGAAGAGTTTATTCTCTCCCCACTGATTTGTGATGCTTCTTTATTAATCAGGTACTGAATTTCCATTTATTTACATGGTTCTAGTTTACGATGTTATGTTGTATTTCATTGATCTCTTTGAGTATAGATATATCTCTATCAATACCATGCTACCTGAATAACTGTAGGTTTCTAACATATTGTATCTTGACAGCATAAGTCCTTTGTTTTTTGTTTTTTTCTTTTCCAAAATTGTTTTAGCTATTTTCATAGTTTCTTTTTCAGATGAACCTTAGATTCAGCTTTAAATTCTATAAAAATTTTTATCTGGTTTTTGGTTGTCAAAGTATGTAATTTACAGAATAATTTGGACAAAATAGCATTTTATCAGAGTGATTTATAAGAACATTATAAGTCACTTCACTTTCTCAGTTCTACTTTTAAGACCGCCAGTAGTTTAGAATTTCTTTACATAGGTCTTGAATGTGGTTTGAATACATTTTATTATATTTCTTCCTAACTATTTCATTATTTATTCCTCTTGGGAATAAAAAATATTTCCTGTTACATTTTCTAATTAGTTGGGGTTTTTTTCATTCAACAAATATTACTTGAGTGCTTACAATGTGTCAGTCAGTGTGTTTGGCCCTAGAAATTAAAAAGAATTCTAGTAAATTTTTATTGATTTATTTAGCCTTTTCAAGATAAACAGTTACATTTTTGTCCCATGTGTCCTAATACTTGCATTTCTTAATTGTTTTTTGCTTCATTAAATTGGCTTGCACTACCAGTATAATGTTGAATAAAAGTAAAGATAGTGGGCATCTATTTTTGTTTCTACTTTTATAGAAATTATTCCATTTCATCATTAAATGTGATATATGCTCTATATTTACACCTTTCAAAAATTAAGAATACTTTATTCTTTTACAACTCTACCTAAAATTTTCATTCATAATATGGGTGTTAATTAGGTCTATGTAAAATACTCAGCTATGTTCCTGAAAATTCAGTTAAATCTAAAGTTTTTTTGGGTCAATCCAGCCAATGAATTTCTAACAATTCAGTGATTATAATTATATTGATATTGATACAGGCTGTTATTAAAAAGTGAGTTTTTGTAAACAAAATTATCTCAAAACTGCCAAGTAAAATCCAGAATGACCCATTGCCCTGTCAACCATCAAGGTTGACTTTATGATTAAAGAACTTCCCTTTGGAGACAAAGATACAAAATCTAAGGTAACCCTGATGGAAGATGACGATGTTAGGTTTGCTATTTCAACAGACCAACACAACAAATTGGAAGGAGTGACCAATATAGAAGTTCTATCAAATACATTTCATTTCACCAATGAAGCAAGAGAAATGGGTTTGATTGCCACCATGAGAAAGGTTTTGGGTTCATCAAGTGTGTGGATCGTGATGCTTATATGTTCTTCCATTACTGTGAAATTCTGGATGGGAACCAGCTCCATGTTGCAGATGAAATAGAGTTTACTGCAGTTCCTGATATGCTTTTTCCCCCAAGAAATCATGCTATTAGAATTAAAAAACTTCCCAAGGGCATAGTTTCATTCTATCCCCATTCAGATTGTTTTATGAGTACTGTAGAAAAAGAAGTCACATTTTTTTCCAATCCTAAACCACTAGCCCAAATACAGGCAAAGATAAGGAGACTGAGAATGGCAGTATTTCTTATGATGATTGTGGGGTGAAATTGACTATAGCTTTTCAAGCCAAGGATGTGGACGAATCTACTTCTCAAATAAGAGATAATGTTGAATTTAGTATTAGTGACTGAGGCCTGGACAGCAGATTGCACCTTGTGTACAACTTTTAGGTCATAATTTCAACTCCAAGAAGCTCTTGGGTTATTTAGAAACTCTGAAGGATAATTTTGGATTTACTGAAACAGCCAATCATGATAAGGAAATCTTTTTCTATTACAGAATTCTCTGGTGATGCCGATAGCCTGGAACTGGGGGACGTGGTCGAGTACAGCCTTTCAATGGCAAAGGCAAAGAAATCAGTGCAGAAAAAGTGAACAAAACACACTCAGTGAATGGCAATATTGAGAAAGGTGATCCCACCACCTACTCTGGCATAGTCATTAGTCTCCTAAGGAGTGTTGATCCATCACAGACTGATTAGCAAGGAATGATTGAGATTGTGGAGGGAAATATGAAAGGTGATCCATTTGGCATACTTGGGATGGCTGACAAAGGAGGGAGATTGCCTGAAGAAAGGGGAGAGTGTTGTGTTCCAAATTTGTGTCCTGGGCCAAATGCATAGACTGTGACCTACAACCATACATCCTTGCATAGGGCCACAGTAGAGTATGCATAAGATCAGTTTGGCTTCATTAATTATGAAGTAAGATAGCAAGAAGCTCCTTTTCCATGTGAAAGAAGTTCAGGATGGCATGGAGCTACAGGCAGGAGATGTGGTAGAGTTCTCAGTGATTCTTAATCAGCACACAAGCAAGCACAGAGCCTATAATGTTTGGTAAGTCTGTGACAGCCCCAAAGCTGTTGCAGCTCCCAGAACTGATAGGCTGGTCAATCACTTGAAGAACATTATCCTGGATGATGCCAGAGCTCCTTGCCTAATGGTTCTTCATCAGCCAAGGGAACGAGATAACTCAATGGGATTTGGCACAGAAAGAAAGATCCATCAAGCTCGTGTCATTGACTAACTATATCCACAAAGCACTTCATTAATCCATGATGATCATGTTGGTAAGAGATTCTAGTGATGGATTCTGAATTTCTCCCTTTTCATCCTTCCCCAAATCTGGAATACTTATTCTATCTCTGAGCTATTACACCAGTTTTAGCATCTTCCTCATGTAATATTTTATTTATTTTTTATTTTTTATTTTTAGTAAGTCATAGCTGTGTACATTGATATGATCATGGGGCATCATACACTAGTTTCACAGACCGGTTGACATGTTTATATCACACTGGTTAACATAGCTTTCCTGGCAATTTCACAGTTATTGTGTTAAGACATTTACATTCCACATTTA
>CAUYPK010081215.1:0-16287 GCA_963574355.1 Loris lydekkerianus
ATGTCTTGGCACGGTAACTGGGAAAATGCCAGGAAGGGTATGTTAACTATTGTGATGAAAATGTGTCAAATGGTCTGTGAAGCTAGTGTATGATGCCCCATGATCATATCAATGTATACAGCTATGATTTAATTTAAAAGAAAAAAAAAAAAAAAAGGTCTCTCTGGCACCTGGATCGCAGGGGTCTGGTGACAACTCAGATATGACTTGCACCAGTTCTCTGTGAAGTCAGGAGGACCCACCCAGCAAATAGGTTTGTCTGGGAAGGTTGAAACCTCCTTCCCCACCTTGCACCTCTGTCACACCCAGTCACTGATAGTCTCGCAGGGCTTTGACTCAGTTGCCTGTAGTGAATAGATACTCCAGGGGATTTGCACCTGCCTGAATCACAAGGAAGTCTGTTTCTCCTTAGCCAGGCCACTGATCTCTGCCTGTATCTATCAGGGGAAGGTGAGGCCTGACAATTTCGGGCGCTTGATGGAGGCTGGGGGTATTCACTCTGTTCCAGCCCCACCCCTGACTGATGTTACTGACAGAACAGAACAACTTTGCAGGAATTTGTTTCTGTCCCTGCTAAATTCTCCTGCAGAAGAGAAGCTGTTTTGAGTTCCCAGAACGTGCACCTCAGGTCCTGTCTTTGGTCCTACAGGTTTGTATTCGGTTAGCTGTCAGTTCTAGCCTCCTGCCTTTCTTTGTCTATAGGCTAATGATCCCCTGAGGGCTGGGTGGGTCTTAGGCTCAGTAAAGTGTTCCTCTGCGTCAGCCCCGCCCTGGGAATTTCCTGGCTCTGCGCATGTGTTTTCTAGTCCTTTGTTCCACCCTGGCCCGTAACGCCTCAGGCAAACCCTTTACTCTTGGGGCCTGCATTTCTGTCCCAGATCTTTTCCACTGTGGTTGCCACCTGAGAAGATGTCTAGCCTCCTCTGGTTGCCCAGGGTGACAGGGGTGTGGCTTTGGAATATCCGGGAGTGAGCCCTGTTGTTGCCAAAAATGGCTTCTGCTCTGCACCTCAGGACACCGCCGCTCTGGTGGCGTGGTTCCCTTTCACCTGGCCATCTTCTCCTCACACCCGTGTCACAGAATCAGCACTAACCAGCTGCAGTCTAGGCCCTGTCCACACCCCTCGAGAAATCACCCAAGACTCTGGACTCCTGGACAGGCCTCCAGACCTCAGAGTGTGAGTGGAGGGGTGTCCTGGGAGCTCAGAATTGCAGGTAGAGAATATATAGTTTTGTACTGTTTTATGCCTGGCAGGAGAATGCCTTTGGACCTTAGTAGGGGAGGTAGGTCCAGTTTTTAGAGGGTCTCTCCCGTGGAGTGTAGTGGGAGGACCTTTGAACTCTTCTCATTTGTTTTTGGGGCACTCCAAGCCATTCTCATGGGATAGGGGACTCCCATTTGCTTGGTGATGGATTTTGTACCTTTTGTTTGTATCCTTGGGGTCACAGCTTCCCTGAACAGTGCTGATATGTGTTCTTCAACCTTCTCTCTTGGTGCAGCTCTAATCCACCAGGTTGCTTTCTAAATTTCTGTCCTTTAACTCTCCTTCTGGACGGGAGCCTCTTGGACTTCCAGCCTACTAAATTGAGAGACGATAAACTTATGTTGTTTGTTTAAACCACCACCTTGGTTATTCAGAGCTGTTGTCCATTAAGAAAGAAAGAGATTCCAAAGTGGTTGTTATGCCTGTTCTCGGAACAAAAATATCCAAGCACACTTTCACTGAAAAAAATCCCCGCAAGGTCAGTGGGTTATTGTTCTCCTTTTCTCCTTCATCTCACACGGTTTTGTAATTATCTGTTGTGCATTTGTCTCAAACCACACTGGGAGCAAATCAAAAGTCAAGGAAAGCTGAGGGATGGACAAGATGCATCCTCACAGGCTGCGCACAGGAAGGTGACAACTCCACATATAAATTTTTAAAACTTGTGTTTAACTCTTGAGTAAAAAGAAGAAATACAAACTGAATTATAGATCTTTTTAAATAATGAAATTGAAAACATGACATTTCAAACACTTGTGTAATGAGAAGGAGGCAAGCATTATACAACTTATCTCTTTTTTGAGACAGGATCTCACTGTGTTGCCCAGGCTGGTCTTGAACTCCTGGGCTCAGGTGATCCTCTTAAGTAACTGGAACTACAGGCACACACTGCTGTGCCAAACTAATTTTTTTATTTTCTTTAGAGATAGAGTCTTACTATGTTGCCCAGGCTAGTCTCGAACTCCTGGCCTCCAGCGGTTCTCCCACCTCAGCCTCCCAAAGTGCTAGGATTGCAGGCATGAGCCACTGTGCATACTCCTCATTATTACTATTGCTTTACATAGTTTCAGCATGCATTATCTTTTTTATGTCTCACACTGCTGTGCAAAGTAGGACTGCCCATATTTTATGGCCTCTGTGCAAATAAATTTGAAAACCTAAATAAGATAAATATGTTTTTGTGGGGTTTTTTTGCAGTTTTGGGGCAGGGCCTAGTTTGAACCCACCACTTCCAGTATATGGGGCCGGTGCTGTACTCTTTTGAGCTGCAGACGCTGCCCTAAGAGAAATAATTTTCTATGGAAATACTATTACTAAAATTTACTCCATAAAGAGATCGATTTCCATGGAAGTAGTAGAGAGAGTTATTAAGGACCTACCCTCCCCCAAAAAGTATCAAGTTCAAATGGTTTCCCAGGTACCAAATAATCACAGTAATTTTGAGATTATTCTAGAGCCCTAGAAAGGAAGGAAAATGCCCTAATACCTTTTATGAAGCATATATAACACTGGTACTTAAACCTGATAAAGATAATACAAAAAAAGAAAGCTACTGATCAATATCATTCATAAATAGTCAAAAATATTAAACAAATACTAGAAAGCAGACTACAGTACCATACTAAGAGAATATACATCATGACCAAGTGACATTCATCCTACAAGTGTAAGTTTGTTTCAGTGTTATGAACTGTAATAATAACTGTATAATAATAACTGTATTTAATATATCTAAGGAAAAATCACATTTCCATATACACTGAAGAAACCTTTAACAAAATTCTATAGTAACAATAAAAACGTTAAATAAAATAGTTTCTTAGCATTATAAAATGCACATATCTTAGTCCTAAACCCTGGTATCTTATTTAATGAGGAAATATTTTCCCCATTAAAATTCCACTAATTTCAGGAAGATGATAGACATGCCCACTGTCTCCATTACTGGTCATAATACTAGTAGATATATTAGCCAATGCAAATAAACAAGAGAAACCATTTAGAGATGTAAAGAAGATGCAGGCTATTAGCAGATGATGTGGTACTTTATCTTGAAAACTGTAGAAAAGCAATCATAAAACTAACTCAAGCAATAAAAAAATTCAGTAAGGTAGTAGGATATGAAGTTGACATATAAAGTGAATAGTTTTTATAACCAATTAGAGGACATAAACATACTTGGAGCATGTTGTGCTGTTAGAAATTAAGGAGTTGTTGAAAAATCAAAAGAGCAAAGGCATCAACCTAAAAGAACTCCCAATGGCCAAAGATAGAGGAATTTGAGCAACAAAATAAATGGCAGTAATGCTGAATTCCAACCCAAAGAATAAAATAGATATTCATGAGTCTATAATGCTGTAAGTAAAGGATGAAATAAATAAATGGGGGAGAAAGGACAGATCTTTTCTTACAGAAGAATCTCAACTAATAATCCTAGAAGAAATGAAGGAAATAGAACAGGGGTGGCGAACATGCGGCTCTCGAGCCGCATGCAGCTCCAACAAGGTAACAAAAAACACCCGACTGAGCATGTTATATTATGTGTTTAATATATTATTGTTAAAATTATATGCTTTTGTGTGAGTGTTTGTCTGTTTTGGCAGGTCACTGCGTGGTGTGGCTCTCTGACTCTCTCAGTTTAAAATTTTGGCTCTTTGTGTTCGCCACCCCTGAAATAGAAAATCACCATTAAAATACCACAGTAAAAATGGTTGTGTGTAAGATATTCACCACTTGGCATTAAAATTAGTTCATGATGGTTTGAGGAAAATAAGAATATTTTTATAGTCTTGAAGTATCTCCTCCAAGATATTTAATTACAAAGGGAAATATAGTAACCTAACAGTCGAAAAAAACAGCAAGACACTCCCTGAAGCAAGTGATCAAATTCAACATAACCACTAATAAAACATCAATACATCCCTGATATAATGGAATAAGAAGGGTATAGCACAATTTCTGTGGTATTCTTGCCAAAAAATGCATAATCTCGATCTAATCATGTGTAAACATCAGGCAAACCCAAATAGGAGGGGACATGCTACAAAATACATGACAAGTACTTGTGTGTGTATGTGTGTGTATGCACATATACAGAGGATACAAAAATGTATACATGTTTTAAGAAAGAAAACCATATTAAAATTGTAATACTCTGTATGTGCCAATAACATGTGTTATCTTGTATCTCTTGTAATTACTGAAGTCAAACGTGACTTGAGTATTAAAATTTTTGGTATATATATATATATATATATATATATATATAGAGAGAGAGAGAGAGAGAGAGAGAGAGAGGATGTGTAAGTCCAAAATTATTTCTAAGTAAATAATTTAAATATGAGGTGATAGCCAAAGGAGTAAGTTATCAGTGGATTCTTGTTGCTTAATTTAAGAGAATTAAGGATTGGCCAGAAATGGTGGCTTCTGCCTATAAACCTAGAACTCTAGGAGGCCAAGGCATGAGGATTTCTTGAGCTCAGGAGTTTGAGCTAGCCTGAGCAAGAGTGAGACCCCATCTCTACTAAAAATCGAAAAACCAGCCAGGTGTCATGGTGGGTACCTGTAGTCACAGCTACTCAGGAGGCTGAGGCAGGAGAATCACTTGAGCCCAGGAGTTTGAGGTTGCTATAAGCTATGCTGACTCCACAGTACTCTAGCCTGGGCAACAGAGTGAGACTATGTCTCAAAAAATAAGAAAAAAAAAAGAAGAAACAAAGGCAGTTAAGGTTTATTTTATAGAGATTTTTTGAGTAACCTGTATTGTTGATTAAAATTCAAGGAGTCCAAGAAAATAATTCAGGAAGAACTCCTTTACCCTTTAATAAATCCAGAATAAGCTGGCTTCCCTGTTAGTACTTCAGACCTTTCCAAAAAGAAGTTGATCCGGCCATTTAGGAAGTTAGAGATGTTTCTCTTGTTGGAACTGGAAGGTAGATGGGAATAGTCTTTTTAAAAGAACATTAAATGGTATTATTTCCATAGTGATGGTCTTCTTAAGGTATGTGCTTTACCTTCCCAGGTATTCCGGAAGGACCTCATCAGTGCCATGAAAATTCCAGATTCTCACCACATTAATCCTGACAGCTACTACCTCTTTACTGATACATGGAAGGAAGAATGGGAAAAAGGAGTCCAGGTACCAGCCAGTCCAGATACTCTCCCACAGCCTTCTATCAGGTATTTGCATACTTTCATCTTTGACTGGTTATCTGTGTGCTGCTTGGGAGGAACTTAGAGTGGCTAATTATATATTTATAATATGAAGTCATAACCATGTTTACCAATTCATTCAGATCAGTGGCATATTATAGTGGATTTTGATAATGTCTGTACTTAAAGTCAAGTTCATTTATTTAGGAACATTTGTGCCCATTTATAAGATGAAACTGTTTGAAAGCCAATATGAAATTATGATAATGTTTTTGAAGACCAGGATTTCTTAAGTCTGACTCAATGATCAATAGCATTTATTATTCTTCAAAGAGAAATAGAACATTAATTAATTACATAACACCTGTCTTAGTCTGTTTTCTGTTGCCATAACAGAATACCTGAGATTGAAAAATTTATAAAGAAGTTGATTTGGCTCATACTTCTAGAGGCTGGGAAGTCCAAGGGCATGGTGGCAGCTTCTGGCAGGAGCTTTTATACTATGTCATAACATGGTGGAAAAGCAAACAAATTTGTTTTTAGCATGCTAAAAAGACTGAAAGAGCAAGCAGAGGTCATTTTTATAACAACCAACTTTCAGTGAGAATCAATTCACTCCTACAAGAACTAACTCAATCCCATAAGAACTAGCTCTAACTATGACAGCATTAATCAATTAATGCAGGCTCTGCTCACAAGACCCAATCACCTCTTAAAGGCCTGACCTCCCAATACTGCCATGGTGAAACTTAAGGTTCCAGGCTCGGCGCCTGTAGCTCAAGTGGCTAGAGTGCCAGCCACATACACCAGACCTGGTGGGTTCGAATCCAGCCTGGGCCCGCCAAACAGCAATGACAACTACAACCAAAAAATAGCTGGGCGTTGTGGTGAGTGCCTGTGGTCCCAGCTACTTGGGAGGCTGAGGCAAGAAAATCGCTTAAGCCGAGAATTTGAAGTTGCTGTGAGCTGTGATGCCACATCACTCTACCCAGTGTGACAGCTTGAGACTCTGTCTCAAAAAATAAAAAAAATTGAGATTCCAACACATAAACTTTTGGGGGATACATTCAAACCATAGCAACACTCATGGGAAGTTGCTTCAATATAATAGGGTCCTCATAGTGATGGTATCTATAAGAGGGGTAAAAAAACATACAGAATTTGTAAACTGTATAAACCCAAATGACAGGGATCACTGGAATAATTGACTACAAACACATGACCTTCATCTACAAAGACTTGTGGAGAAAATTGAAGAGAAGTCTTTAGTTTTGAGGAAAGAGAAGAGGACTTTTCTCCCAGAGAAAGTATTAAGTTCTGCTCCTCAAGAATTGTAACTGGTTTTGGAAGCCATTTTTTTCTGACTGATCTTTGTGTTCCCAGTGCTTTACACAAAGGCTGGCATGAAATGAAATGCTTAGCGTAAGTCTGAGTGAATGAAGAAAGGAATGAAAAGGATGTAGAATGCCAAATAAAGGGGCTGATGAGAGCTCCTGATTACTATGAGAAATTGTAGATCTCCTTGTATAACCATCTGTTTCTGCTACATAATTGTCATAATTATGTAATTACATAATTATCGCGACCCATAGGATGAGAACCACTGATCATACGTCCTTAAAGGGCAGAGGTAACATCCTTGGATTCTCTTCTCCAAGCATCAGATTCTTAGGACCTAGTTATGCGCCAGTGCTTACTGAATCATTTCTAGAAACCCACGCCCAGGCTGTCCCAGAGAGGCTGTCCATACCCTGTTAAGGAAAGTTCCACAGCCTTGCCCAATACATGTTCCCTACTTCCAACTCTGATAATTTTTTCACTAGCCTGCCTAAAACATGTTAGTTTGGTTGTAGTCTAGTCTACAAATGATATCCTGCCCATCAATACTATTCTTATTGTCCAACAAAACATTAAAAGAGCTTCGTATCTGTCAAAAAATACATGTTCTGAGCCTCACAAGCTCATCATTGATACTCTTGCCCCCTAAAAATCAGAACAGCATCATGAATGAACACACGGGTCAGGCATTTTCATGTTCTTTCTGTCTGTTTTTATATAACTGTAGCAGCCCTAGTGCTGCCATTCCATTGATACTCCAAGGATTATTGAGAGTGACTGATATCTTGACTTCGGTCTTATGGTCTTAAGTCTATACCAATTGTCTACTCACTGTAGGTGACTTTAATATTTCAGGTTAAGTGGAGAATGTATAGTGTACTACTTTAAAAATGGTATCTATGTGATGAATGAGCCATAGATAAGTAGGGTAGTAAGAATGGGGCAATAGTTTAGGGATTACTATTACTTTTATTTTTAGGTACTAAAACAGCTTGTTCTCAGGTTGAGAGACTCATTTACTAATTCCTATGAGGGCTCAGTGCTCTAATTTGTTCCAAGAATTTAGAATACTTACCATGCTGTGATTTTTTGCTAAAATCTCTTCTATTTTCCATGGTTCTTTGGGCCTATCATATAAAACTCTTAATTGTACAGGCCAGAATACTAAATTATCGATCATGTTAAATTCCTTAATGAAATCCTAACTGGTGGTTCTTGGTAGGTAGAGTGTATTATTTTCTATTCTTTTTTTTTTTAATTATAAATCATAGCTGTGTGCATTAATGTGATCATGGGGCACCATACACTTGGTTCATAGATCGTTTGACACATTTTCATCACACTGATTAACATAGGCTTCCTGGCATTTTCCCAGTTATTTTGCTATTTTTCTACTCTTTAGAAGGCACCAATTAGAAATATGGTATTATATATCACTTTTACTATTAAACAGTAATTCTCAAAGTTTAGGGACGGCATCAGAATCACCTGGAGGGCTTGTTAAAACAAATTTCTTATCTCTACCACCAGACCTTTTTATTCAGTGGATTTGAGGTGTGAGGCCTAAGATTTGCATTTCTAACAACTCCCCACATGATGCTCATGCTGTTTAGTCTGGGGATGACATTTTTGAGAATAATTGTTACAGAATATTTTAATCTTATTTTCTGAATTTAATGGAAATCTCCATATTTTTGTCAACTTCCTCAGATTTCTCTTTTGGCTTTCGGTATTAATCATAGAGGAGGCTCAACTGATTTAGGATTAAAACTTTATGTTTGGAATACCTAATCTCCTAACCTCAAACTGTGTCATATAATTTTTACTTTTTGGATTTTTTAGGCCACCTTAAAAATTAAATATTTGTAATAGGATATTAAAGCAATTAATGAAGAATTAGTTTTTATATTCTTTATCAAATTTTTATTTTAATTTTTTAAACTTTATTCAAATTAATGTGAGGGTACAATATTTAGGTTACATTATTCTCACTTCTAGGGCAAAGTTCCATTTGTAAAAGAGCCTCTTACCCAGGGGGCGTGTTATACACTCTCACAATGTGCACATTAGGTGAGATTCCACTCATGCCCTCCCTCCTTCTGCCATATATCCTCCTGCTTCCCTCTACCCCCCGAACTGGACTATAATAGTGTTTTATTGTTCTTAGGAACATGTAATTGTTTATATATTGATTTCGTATTAGTATGGAGTACATTGGATATTCATATTTCCATTCTTGCAGGAGTTTACTAAGAAGAATGTATTTCAACTCCATCCAGGTAAATGTAAAAAATGTAAAATCTCCATCTTTTTCATGGCTGCATAATATTCCATGGTATACATATACCACAGTTCATTGATCCATTCATGGGTTGATGGGCACTTAGGTTGCTTCCACGACTTGGCCATTATGAATTGAGCTGTAATAAACATTCAAGTGCAGATGTCTTTGTGATAAAATGATTTATGTTCTTCTGGGTAGATACCTAGTAATGGGATTGCAGGGTCAAATGGAAGGTCTACATTTAGATCTTTGAGAATTCTTCATACTTCTCTCCAAAGGGGCTGTATTAGTTTGTAATCCCATCAGCAGTGTAGAAGTGTTCCCTTCTCTCCACATCCACACCAGCATCTGGTGTTTTTGGACTTTGTGATGTGGGCTAATCTTGCTGGGGTTAGCTGATATCTTAGAGTGGTTTTGATTTGCATTTCTCTGATGATTAAAGATGATTAGCATTTTTTCATGTGTTTATTAGCCATTCGTCTGTCATCCTCAAAGAAGTTTCTGTTCAAATAACTTGCCCACTTATTGAGAGGGTTGTTTGCACTTTTCTTATTGTTTAATTTTAGTTCTCGGTAGATTCCAGTTATCAGGCCTTTGTCAGATTTATAACATGCAAAAATCTCCCATTCTGAGGGCTGTCTGTTTGCTCTGTTTGTGGTACTCTTAGCTGTGCAAAAGCTTTTCAGCTTAATCAAGTCCCAGTTATTTATTTTTGGTGTTGCTGCATTTGCTAGGGGGGTCTTCCTCATAAAGTTTTTTCCCAGGCCAATATCTTCAAGTATATTCCCACACTCTCTTCTGAATGTTTATTGTTTTGTGTCTTAAATTTAAATCTTTTATCCAATATGAATCAATTTTTGTCAATGGTGAGAGGTGCGGATCCAGTTTCAGTCTTCTGCATGTGGATAACCAGTTCTACCCGCACCATTAGTTAAATAAGGATTCTTTTCCCCATTGCAAAGGCTTATCGAAGATTAAATGCCAATATGTGGCTGGGTTCATCTCTAGATTCTCTATCCTATTTTATAGACTGTATCTCTATTTTTGTGCCCATACCATGTTGTTTTGATCACTGTAGCCTTGTAATATAACCTGAAGTCTGGCAACATGATGCCTTTAGAATTGTTTTTATTTCTAAGAATGGTATTTGCTATTCGGGGTTTTTTCTGGGTCCATAGGAATCGAAGTACTATTTTTTCAAGATCTTTAAAGTATAACATTGGTGCTTTGATGGGGATTGCATTAAATCTATAGATTGCATTGGGTAGTGTGGACATTTTAACAATGTTGATTCTTGCCTCGGCACCTGTAGCTCAAGTGGCTAGGATGCCAGCCACATACACAGGAACTGGCGGGTTTGAATCCAGCCCAGACCCGCCAAACAATAATGACAACTATAACCAAAAAATAGCTGGGCATTGTGGCAGGTGCCTGTAGTCCCAGCTACTTGGGAGGCTGAGGCAAGAGGATCGTTTAAGCCCACGAGTTTGAGGTTTCTGTGAGCTGTGACACCACAGCACTCTACCCATGGTGACAGCTTGAGACTCTGTCTCCAAAACAAAACAAAACAAACAAACAAAAAAAAAGTGTTGATTCTTTCCAGCCATGAGCCTGGTATTTTCTTCCATTTTTTGACACCTTCTACTATTTCCTTTCTCAGAGTTTCATAATTCTCTTTATGGAGATCTTTCACTTCTTTGGTTAGATATATTCCCAGGTATTTCATCTTCTTTGGTACTATTGTAAAAGGAATAGAGTCTTTGATTTTGTTCTCAGCTTGACAATTGTTGGTGTATACGAAGGCCAATACTGATTTGTGGATATTAACTTTGTAATCTCAGATGTTGCTATATTCCTTCATCACTTCATCAGAGCTTTGTAGTTGAGGCCCTGGGATTTTCCAGGTATACGATCATGTCATCTGCGAAGAGGGAAAGTTTGACCTCCTCTGCCCCCATTTGGATTCCTCTGATCTCCTTCTCTTGCGTGATTGTGATGGGTAGGACTCCCAACACTATGCTAAATAGCAGTGGAGACAGTGGGCATCCTTGTCTTGCTCCAGATTTGAGTAGGAATGCTTTCAGTTCTACTCCATTCAATATGATGTTGGCTGTGGGTTTGCTATAGATAGCCTCTATCAGCTTAAGGAATCTTCCTTCTATGCCTATTTTCTTGACCGTTTTTATCATGAAAGGATACTGGATATTATCAAAAGCCTTTTCTGCATCAATTGAAAGAATCATATGGTCTTTGGTTTTGATTCTGTTTATGTGGTGTATTATATTTATAGATTCCCATATTTGAACCAACCCTGTGTCTCTGGGATAAAACCCACTTGATATGGTGTATAACCTTTTTAATGTGTTGTTATTCTATTTGCTAATATCTTTTTGAATATTTTTGCATCAATATTCATTAATGATACCGGTCTTTAGTTTTTTAGTTGGGTCCTTTCCTGGCTTGGGAATCAGGGTGATATTTGCTTCATAGAATGTGTTAGGGAGGATTCCTTCTTTCTCTATATTTTGGAAAAGTTTATGCATTATATTAATGGGAACTTGTTCCTCTTTGAATGTTTGATTGAATTCTGATGTGAAATCATCTGGTCCAGGGCTTTTATTTGGGGGAGATTTTGTATAACTGATGCTAATTTGGTACTTGATATTGGTCTATTCAAGATTTCTGAAACTTTCTGGCTGAGTTTTGGAAGGTATTATGCTTCTAGATATTGTTGTATCTAGAAAATGTAGATATCTCTTCTACATTTTCATATTTCTGGGAATAGAGTTTTTATAGTAATTGTTGAGAATCTTGTATTTCTGTACTATCTGTTATTTCTCCTTTATCACTTCTGATTGTAATTATTGGAGATCTTTTTTTTTCTGTTTCTGGTTAGTCTAGCCAAGGGTTTATCAATTTTCTTAATCTTTTCAAAGAACCAACTTTTTGTTTCACTGACCTTCTGAATAATTCTTTTGTTTTCAATTTCATTTAGTTCTGCTCTAATTTTGGTTATTTTTTTTTTTTCTCCTGCTAGTTGTGGGATTAGTTTGTTGTTCCTTTTCCAGTTGCTTGAGATGGCCCAGTAGGTTGCTGACTTGCTATCTTTCTATTTTCTTAATGAAATTAGAAATCTAATGCTATAAATTTCCCTCTAAGGACTGCCTTTGCAGTATTCCACAGGTTTTGATAGTTTGTGTTTTCATTATTGTTTTGTTCCAGAAATCTAATGATCTCTTTCTTGATTTCATCTATGACCCAGCTATTATGGAGCATAAGGTTATTTAGTGTCCATGATTTTATTTGAGTATGAAGATTTATGTTGCTGTCAAGTTCAACTTTTCTTCCTTTGTGATCTGAGAAGGTACAGGGAATAATTTCTTTCTTCTTTTTTTTTTTTTTTGCCGGGGCTGGGTTTGAACCCACCACCTCCAGCATATGTGAGGCTAGTGCCCTACTCCTTTGAGCCACAAGCGCCACCCCTGGATAATTTCTATTCTTTTGAATTATTCAGGTTAGCCTTGTGACCTAAGATATGATTAATTTTGGAAGATGATCCATGGGCTGATGAGAAGAATGTATATTTGGTTTGGGGACAAAGTGCTCTATAAATAAATGTCTGTTAAGTTCATTTGTTCTAGGGTCTTATTTAAGTCCATTATTTCTTTGTTTAGTTTCTGCTTGGAGGATCCATCCAGTACTGCCAATGGAGTGTTAAGATCTCCAACTATTATAGTGTGGGAAGATATCATATCGTTCAGATCAGTTAGGGTTTGTGTAATGTTATGATTAGATATTAACTATTGAAATCTGTTCATATTGTGTGTTTCTCTTGACCAGTATGAAGTGTCCATCTTTGTCTTTCATTATTTTTGTTGGTTTGAATCCCATTGTATCTGCGCAGATACAAGATCGCATCCCCAACTTTTTTCTGCTTTCCATTGCCTGGAATACCATTGCCCATCCCTTCACCCTGAGTCTTATTTTATCTTTTGAGGTAAGGTGAGTTTCTTGTAGGCAACAGAGATCTGGCCTAAGTTTTTATATCCAGTCAGCCAGACTTTGACTCTTTAAAGGAGAGTTCAATCCATTCACATTAATTGAGAGAATTGATGGATGTAGCAGAGTTTTGGTCATCTTGTTTTTCAGCAGTCCAGAGCTTGCTTTTATGCCACTCATCATTGTTGAAGCTAGGCTTTGTTCTATAATTTCTGGATAGGTTTACTTTGGTGGTGTACCCTCCTGTTGCTTGTTATGAAGAATGTGTCTGAGTATTTCCTGTAGAGCTGGTTGAGTCATGGCAAATTTCCTCAGCATGTGGCTGTCGGTGAAGTATTTGATTTCTCCATCAAAATGAAACTCAGTTTAGCAGGGTATAGAATCTTGGACTGGAAATTATTTTGTTTAAGAAGGTTTAAAGTCAGTGACCATCCTTTTCTGACTTAGAAAGTTTCAGCGGAAAGATCAGCAGTCATTCTTATACTTTTCCCTTTGTAAGTAATACTTTTCTTATGCCTGGCTGCTTACAGATGTTTTTCCTTCATATTAACATTGGCAAAATTAATTACAATGTGTCTAGGACATGCTTTGTTTGGATTGAATCATACTGGGGTTCTGAAACTATCTACTATCTGAATTCCCATATCTCTTGCAATACTTGGGAAATTCTGTGCCATAATGTCTTAGAGCAGAGAATTTGTGCCTTTAGGTACATCTTCTCCTTCAGGTATCCCTATAATTCAGATGTTTCATTTCTTGGAATGATCCCATAAGGAATATTATGTTCTTTTTCTCCATTTTTCTGTCTCCTTGAATGCTTGGGATAGTCCAAAAGTCTTCTCTTCTTTATCTGAGATTCTTTCTTTCCACTGTTCAACTCTATTTCTAAGGGACTCTGCTGTATTTTGAAGTTCCTCAAATACCTTTTTCAATTCCTTAAGCTCTGCTATATCTTTCCTCATTATCTCCATTTCCTTGGTGACTTTGTCTTTGAATTCATTAATTTCTTGAGATAACTTCTGAACTGTTTTTTGGTTCTCTGTTTCCATATTTTCCTCCATTCCAATTATCTTATTTGCCATCCATATTCTAAATTCTATTTCTGACATTTCAGAAATTTGTCTATGGATTGGATTCTCTGTTGTATTTTCCTTGACATCCCCAAGAGGTGTTGATTTGCCCTGATTTTTCATGTTCTTTAGCTGATTCCTCCTCATGAGTATTTTCAGCTTCTTCCACTTTTTCCCTTTATTAATATGTTAATTATACTTTTTTACTTGAATTGATAGGTTGTCCCTGATGAGTCCACTCCTCACCTTTGCACTGCCACTGCTGCACTAACTAAGGCAGAGAAGTGGTGAATCCACAGCCCCAGACAGTGCCTCCAGGGGGACAAGAATGAGTGACTCTGCCAGTACTGGCTCTGCCCACCAAATAAAGCTCATGAGGCTGCCCAGCTAACAGCTCTGGCCCAGAGTTCAGGAGAGATGCTTATTCGCTGGGCACCATCCAGCCAATCAAGCACTGAAGGCTGCAGCTCTGTAGATAGCATAGGCCCAGAGCTCAGACAAAGTCGCTCAGGCACTGGGCACCACCTGTCCAGTCAAGCTCAGGGGGCTACTACCCGGCAGAGGGCACAAATCTAAAGTTCAGATAAGAGTTGCTCAGACACTGGGCACAGCCCACACACTTGAGCTCAGAGAGCCTCTGCCCAATGAAAGTGTTAATCCAAAATTCAGTACAAAGTCACTTAAACCTCAGCCCCACTCACCCAGTTGAGCTCAGAGAGACCCGCCTGGTGGAGGCCCAAGGCTCAGAGTTTAGTCCAAAGTCACTTAAATCCCAGCCTCACCCACCCAGTTGAGCTCAGAGAGCCTTGCCTGGTGGAGGCCAGAGGTCATCCTTTATCAAATTTTTAAAAGCAAATGAGGTCAGTTAACATTTTTAGGTCCTGGCTTGGTGCCCATAGCACAGTGGTTACGGCACCAGCCACATACACCAAGGGTGGTGGGTTTGAACCCAGCCTGGGCCAGCTAATCAACTGCAACAAAAAAAATGCCAGGCATTGTGGTGGGCACCTGTAATCCCAGCTACTTGGGAGGCTGAGGCAAGAGAATCGCTTAAGCCCAAGAGTTGGAGGTTGCTGTGAGCTTCACAGTACTCTACCGAGGGCGATGTAATGAAACTCTTACCTCCAAAATATAAATACATAAATAAAACATTTTTAGGTCCCATATAAATTCATGCTTTTTTATTTAGCCTCCTGGTATGAAGTTACTCTCAGACTGGCTTTATACGTAGGACCTTAGTCTTGAGATTTTTTGACAGAGCTTATTTGCCATCCATATATCTTTTCAGTAAAATATATCTTCATGTCTTTAGAAAATCCTATTTTCTAATTAGATTCTTTGGGGGAGGTTTTATTATTGAATGATGAGAATTATTTAGATATTTGAGATATGAATTTATTGTAAAAAATGTGGTTTGAAAATATTTTTCCCAGTTTATTATAGACTATCTTTTCATCCTATTAACAGAATTATTCACAACATAAAGGTATATGGTGGTATATAGTCTTTCCTATAAAACAGTGATTCTCAAAGTTTAGTGGGTTTCAGAGTCAATTTATTAATTTGTTTTTTCTTTTAGATCATGCTTTTAAGGTTATGTCTATAAGCCAGTCACCAGCTCTGTGTCCCAAAGATTTTCCCCTATGTTTTATAGTTTTACATTCAAATGCATGCTCCATTTTTAATTCATTTTGTATAAGATGAAAGATTTAGGTAGAAGTTCAAAATCAGGTAACTTCATTCCTCGAACACACTATCCTTTTTGAAAAATTCCTATGCCTATTTCAGATTCTTTGTCTCTCTTTACAAATTTTATAATAAGCTTACCTATATACACCAAAAAAATCTTAACTGGATTTTCATATCTATTGTTTTTTTCTTTTTTCTTTATTATTTTTTTTGTTGTTCTTAAATCATAGCTGTGTACATTAGTGCAATCACCTGTACCCATTCTAAGATGCACAATAGATGTGGCCCCACCAATTACCCTCCCTCCACCAAAACCTCCCCCCTCCCTTCCCCTTCCTTGGCCCTTTCCCCATACTCTTGTGCTATAGTTGGGTTATAGCCTTCATGTGAAAGCTATAATTTACCTTCATAGTAGAGCTGAGTACATTGGATACTTTTTCTTCCATTCCTGAGATACTTTGCTAAGAAGAATATGTTCCAGCTCCATCCAT
>CAUYPK010081216.1:0-43638 GCA_963574355.1 Loris lydekkerianus
AATTAAAAATAAAAAGATTTCTTGGGCATGGCCTGTTTATAAAATTTGTTGGGCGCAAGCCCCATATACCGGAGTTGTTTTGTTCAAACTCAGCCCGGGCCAAAAAAAAAAAAAAAAAAAAAAAAAAGAGTTCTTATAAAGTAAAAAATATGATTAAAAAATCAATAGAAGGGTTAGGATAAATAGGTAAGGTACTCTCCCAAGTACGGAGCATAAGAAAAAATAAGGAAAAAAAGAAAAGAAAAAGAAAAATATGATTTTTAGATAAGTTAAAATAAATAAACTACAGAAAAAAATAGGAGGGAAGTGATAATTGAAGATACAGTCAGAAGAAAATATCCCAGAAATGAAGAAAACTACAAGATTAAATGTATCAAGAAGATTATCAAGAAAAATTTACACCTAGACATATTTTAGTAAAATTTAAGAAAAAGGATAAACAGAAAATTCTAGAAGCTTCCAGAAAGAGAAAACAAACAAGAAGAATCATATTACTATTGCATATCTCATTCAAAATAATGAATGCTTAAAAGGAATGGGCAATGTCTTTAAAGTTCCAAGAAGGAGGAATCAACACTGACTCTTTACGCAACTAAACTATTTATAACATGTGAAAACAAAATAAATGCATTTCAGACATGCAAAAGCACTGAAAGTTTTTCACAGATACATCTTATGTTTTTAAAAAGTCATTGCAGGAGATAATTGAACAGTAAATCAATAATTTACATGCATATTACAAAAAAACTCAGAAGGAATCTAGTAAAAAAAAAAAAAGACAAAATTTTGCATACACAGGAGCACATTTACTTTTCTATGGGTGATGTCTTACAACTTGACTATTCCAATTGAATAACAGGTAATGAATCTTTAAAAGTTCACATCCGTGTGTAGTTGCATTGCTTCTTCATCTCTCAGCGATAAACCCATTTTATGAAAAAAGTACTCAGAGGAGAGAATTAGCCAACAAAGATGAAATTACAATGAAGACGCAAAAAGTGAAATTTGAATCAAATGTATGTAGCCCAGGAGATTGTGCTATAGCTGACTCGGCATGTTGACACTGTCACCATTTATGAGTTTCCAGCTAAGCAGCCAGAGGAACTTAATGAAAGTGAGCGACTCAGCAACGTAAATGAGAAAAGCACTGTGACATAAAAGATGAAGACGTTGTACAGCAAGTGATGCCGGGGAAAATGTTCCCATTAAAGGAACTCTCACAGGTATTTCATGACCCTGAACGTACAAAGGATAAAATGCCACAAGCTGATCCAAACTTAGAAAGGAGTGTGACAGTTCACCCAGGCATAGACAAGATGCTCACCCCGTAAGTTATATGATGTGAAAAAAGAGGCAAACACCGTTCAAACTTTTTAAAGAAATAATATGTTTTCGGGCAGCACCTGTGGCTCAAAGGAGTAGGGCACCAGCTCCATGTACTGGAGGTGGTGGGTTCAAACCCAGCCACAGCCAAAAAACAAACAAACAAAAAAAGAAATAATACACTTTAATTCTCGATGTTTCTAATGTTTAAATTACGGTGTTATATAAAAATATTAGTTTTACTTTTTTTTCATTTTATTATACATTTCCAACCAACAGTAAGAGAGTTGCAATGTTTTGACATTTCTATATATGGAGAAACCATTGTAATTTTCTCAATGATCATTGGTAATTGCTTTGCATGGATTCAGCTTGCCGAGTCATTAGTGGATTTCCCCCCAAGAATGTCTACCAGGAGGCTCCACGTTGTTTAGTGATGTGTTTGGCCAGAACAGCTTGAGGAAGGTCTTTCCTCACATACAATCTCTTTTTTCCCTGCCATCCTGTCATGTCATACAATTTGCATCCAGCTTAATCCAAGTCCAGATGTTTAATTCAAATGAGCACAGATTTGCTTATGTTTTCTTTTTTTTAATTTACTTCATTTAACTAATTGGTTTAAAGGACTATCAGTTGAACAGTGTACATGTTAGGAGAAGGGTCAGTCAGTAATTCAAACATCAGGTAAATGGTTACTCTTATATAAAGCCCACGGACTTCTGTTTCTATCCCCTGATCCTCTATGCACTGGTGTTTGAAAGTGTTTGGCAGGATGCGGCTTAAATGGTCCAGTGTGGGCAGAGTTGGGGGGGATGTACGTGAATTTGTGTTTGATATTTTTCTGCCATTATGTAGCTCCTCACTCCAATTTCTGGTCTGCTGCCATTATATCAGATGTGTCAGATGTCAGCTGTGGGGTTCTCTCTCTCTCTCTCTCTCTGTCTCTCTCTCACAAATCTATATATCCGATTTTTCTGTAAATTACCATATTTTTTCTTATTATGAAATCTAAGATGTCTTCTCTTACTTCTACATCACCAGCGAGTTCTTTCTTACTGGTAAGAATTAGCTCCAATGTTCTACATATTACAACTTCAATCTTCTTGAAGAACAAAGTCTCATCAAGGCAATTGAAGAGTTTATCAAAGCCCTGCTTTTAGCAAAATAAGGCTTCCAGCAGATGTCTGGATAGTTCAAGTTTCCTATCACACCAGACCATATCCCTGCACCTGTTTTATAATCTGCATGAGGAATGCATCCTTCCCTTCCTCTAAATGTCCAGTCATCCACAGTAGTGACATCACATCTGTTTCCTTCTCAATTTACCTCCAACCAGATGTTCTCGACTGTGTTTTCAAAATCATGCTCCTTAACTTTCTTCTGGAGTGAACTTCTTGAGAGATAGTGATACTTTCTGATCATTTCTATTGGGTTTATTTCTTTCATCTGTGTTCAAAGACACTGTCATTGCCATTTACAGTATTGGTGATTCTTATTAGCACATGTGTATCAATTTGGGATAAAAATCTTCGGTTACAACATTATTCTGTGCAATAGTATATAAGTACCTGTAATCATGAGTGGTAATTGTACTTTTCAACCTACTTATCCCCTTGAAAATTAATAAGTTGTCTCTCCTCTAATAGAGAAAGCTATATCACAACAGCAATCCTTGATGCTATCAATTTTTTTATAGGTACTTTGGAGACATTATTCTTCTTTGCCATCAATTTTTACTTTTCAGAGGCCTCTTCTAGCAGGTTGGTGAGACTTGTATTAAATATGTTCTTGCCTGGAAATTGCCCAATGAGTCAGAATGAGCTGAGTTATAAAATGCTAGGAAAAAATCATTCTCATGTGATTGTTGTTCAACTTGTTTGACAGTGAGTATAAAAAATTAAATGAAGAGAAAATTTTCCCAGCACTCCTTGTGGCTCTAAGCGACTAATTCTGACAGGAAAAATTGCATTGTGTGGGTAAAGCAGGAATTTTTTAATAAAAAATATTGTGTTTGGTTTTTTTGTCCTCCTTTCCCCTTCTTTCCATTTTGAACTATGCTTTATAAGATGAGTGACATTGTTACTGTACAAGTCCCTCACAGGTGTTAATAACCCAGAATAAAAAGCTCTTAGTATAATCCCCACTATAGCTTCCTTATACTATCCCCAAACACAGTTGTTTTCTAATGGCTTACAGAACACAGAGACATCAGTAGAATTTGGTTTATTTCTATACTTGTTTTAAACATTTTTTTAAAATCTCTTCTTTTAGTATGAGTTGTATTAAAGTGTATCCCTCCATCCTGTCACCAGCAGTAGGGGTAAATATTCTAAAATAACAGCATTGGTAATGCATAGTATCCAGACAATAAGACTGTTTCCAGACAAGTCCCCCTGGTGGTCAATTTCTTTTCAAGAAAGTCGGGGACAACTGCACAATAGGGAAATCAGTGGCCCAAGTAATCAGGTAGCCAGTGTTCGACATCTTAGCTTAGTTCAGCTTAGTTCAGCTGCTTAAGGAATACACAGCTAAAGCCCAAGCAGAAGAGAGTGACAGAAAATAGGAATGTGCAGAGGACAGAAATAACATAAATAGAACTTAAATGGCAATAAATGAATGCCAGGAACACACCGAGACCAGCACGGCAGTGCAATGCAAGGGATGGAACCATAGGAAACAGAAATGTTGCAAGAAACAAACAGCACAAAGAAAAGCCAGGCGTGTTAGATCAGGCCTGTAGTGCTGGTACTTTGGAAGGGTGAGGAGGAAGCATTAGAAATGTTCCTAATTGCTTGAGGCCAGAAAGTTTGAGATCGGGCTGAGCAAAAGTGAGACCCCCACCTCTAAAAAATATCAAAAAATATTATGGGTGCAGTGGTGCACACCTGTAGTAGTTCCCAGCTAATTGGGAGGCTGAGACAGGAGGATTAGTGGAGCCCAGGAGTTGAGTTTGAGGTTGCAGTCAGCTATGATGACACCACTGCACTCCAGCAGAGTGCAAAAGAGACAGAACAACACTTTGTCTCAAAAAAAAAAAAAAAAAAAAAAGTAAAAATACCAGTGGCAACAAAGCCATGGTAACATAAGATTGAAAAAATAATACCCAGCCTGACTTCCTGTGCCTTTAATGTCCCAGAATAGAGAGTAGGAAATAGACCAAATCCAGAGAGGTAGTTCTGGTGAAGCAGGGTCAAAAGGTATAGTGCACCTTGACTTGGTATAGAAGAGTTCCAGTGACTAGAAATTCAGTCTCTGCAGTGGCACAAAGCAATAGAATAGAATAGAATAGCTCTAAGCAGAAGTGATGTCATGGTTCTAAGAACACAGTTCACATGTTGCATGGCCCCAAGCAGCAGTGACAACTGCAAGGAAAGATCTGTTATAAAGAGGGCTAGGCCTCAACCCTGTTAAATGGTTCCAGAGGGACAGTGGAGTATGAGACAGGAGTCAAGGGACAGCCAATGTTTGTCAGCATTAGAAAAAGACAGAAAGATGCCAGGAACAGTGGCTCATGCCTCTAATCCAAGCACTCTGGGAAGCCAAGGCAGGTGGATCGCCCTGAGCTCACAAGTTCAAGACCAGCCTGAGCAAGAGCAAGATCCCATCTCTAAAAATAACCTGGCATTGTAGCCGACACCTAAAGTCCCAGATACCCAAGAGGCTAAGGTAAGAAAATCACTTGAGCCCAAAAGCTGAAGGTTGCTGTGAGGTATGACGTCATGGCACTCTACCAAGGGCAACAAAGTGAGACTCTGTCTCAAAAAAATAAAAGAAAAAGACCGAAAGAAAGCACATGTGCCTAGGGCTCTTCTGGGCATACTAGAACAGTGACTGTTTACAGACTCTCCCTAGACGGGGTGGAACTTTCCTTCAGCTTTGATCAGTATAAGCTGAGCATTAAAATGAAGATGAGCATGAAAATAGGATATGATGAGTTAACTGAGTCTGGAAGGTCCTTGCAACTAGAGTAGAAAAGCAGTGAAAGAGGACAGAAAGAGAGAACATTGTGTAAAAGGGAGATGACAGGTTCTAAGACCAGGCCAGGAGTCAAGCTCTCTATAACACTACAAGATTTATCAATTGGTATGTGTCTATTCTTTTTAAGTCCTCTTTTTCATATGGTTTAATTAATGTGAAAACTATATGGTCAAATCAGAAAATAGTTACAGGTGATTAGTCTACTTATTAAAAATTGTGCTTGGTTAAAATCCTAGTGAGGAAGCTACATAAGATACTGTTTAATCTCAAAAATAACCAAATAATCAGCATCTGCTTTCAGTAATGGTAGACTAGGTAACTCAAACCATCCGTCCTGAGGACATGGAAAAAAGGGAAAAAAAATAGAAAAGTATGCAACAACTAACAAGATACTAAGCAATCACAGTGATCCAGAATACTGAAAATACGGCAAGGTGAGAAAAGCACTCAAGACCACTTTTGCTATTTGAAAAAAGAGGCTAAGGAATTGCAATGAACTTTTGGTGGACCTCAAGGGCTAAAGAACAAAAGTTAAAGTCTTGCAATCCGTATAACCTAATTCTTTGTACCCTCAATGAATCCCAAACAATAAAAAATAAATAAATAAATAAAAGTTAAGGTCTTGATCTGCCAGGATAAGAACCTTGGTAGCTCCCCAACCCACTTTGAATCAAGGCTCCTAAAGGTTGTATCCAATATCCAAACAATAAATATTAACTATATTGAAACAAGCATTAGAAGAGGTTTTAGGATGTCTTCTTTCATCCGGATAGCTCAGGAAATTTTACTCTTTACACTTGGAATAAGGTTATCTTTCAAGAACAGCATCTGCAGGCACCTGACTCGCAAATCAAAATCACCTCAGAAGAAAGATAACATCACATTAGTCATCAATTAGTCCACAAATTATCTTTTTTTTTTTTTTTTGAGGTATGTCTAGCTCTATTGCCCAGGCTAGAATGCAATGACATCATCACAGCTCACAGCAACCTCAATGCTGTGATCCTCCTGCCTCAGCCTCCTGAGCAGTTAATTTTTCTACTTTTTTTTAGAGGGGTCTCACTATATTGTTCAGGCTGGTCAAGAACTCCTGATCTCAAACACTCCTCCCACTTTGGCCTCCAAAGGTGCGAGAATTACAGGTGTGAGCCACTGCACCCAGCCTCAACAATAATGTTTCAAACAAAATGTCCAGCACAAAAAGGCAACCAAGAGTCAAATACTGAAAAAACTGAAAAGTATCCACAGAGTCAAATACTGAAAAAACTGACAAGTATCCACAGAAACAGAAAGACCAATGAGAACTGAAGATATTGGGAATAATGGGCACATATTATAAAACAACTGGATTTTCTCTGGTAAAAATGTAAGAGACAAACTTAAAAGTTGGGGCAGGAAATGAAAAATCACAAAAAAGTAACAGTGCTTTTTATCTGTAGATGAATGTAATAGCAGACTAAATAAACAGTAGAAAAGAGAGTTTCAAACCTGCTGGCCTCCCCTGTGGTGTTTAGACAATTGCCTTAGCCAATTCCTTAAAATAAATTTCATTCTCTCTCTCCATATCTGTAAGTACTAATTTTAACTCATATTGACTGAATAAAATAGTAAATAATAATAATGGTGGTGGTTTAATATATACCGCATCTTGTTTACTTAATTATTGTGTTAAGACATTAATACTCTATACTAATAGATCCAACAGGTACCCTTGCATTGTGCACCATAGGTATTTATTCACCAGGGTGACGTAAGTGTTCCTAATTCTATATGAAGTCAGCACACTGTACCCCATGAATGCACTAATGTATATGTGATCCATGTGTTTATGATTTAATAAGAAAAAGAAATGATTATTTCAATATTAAAATAATAATAATAATGGTGGTGGGATTCAAATATGGTTTGGAAAATAACAAAATATGCAAAAAATTACAAAAATTACACAGCTGATAAGCAGAGTGAAAGCAATATAAGATTCTTATATTATCTGGGTGAAGAATAAAAGTTTTCACTAAACTTGTTTTTTTGTTTTGTTTTGTTTTGTTTTGTTTTGTTGCAGTTTTGGCCAGGGCCAGGTTTGAACCCACCACCCTTGGTATATGGGACCAGCACCCTACTCTCTGAACCACAGGCACCACCCCTAACCTTGGACTTTTATAAGCTTGGTAATTTCTAGGAATACTCACTAAAGGAAAAGAAAAAAGAATACAGACTTCCAAATTAATAAGGTAAAAGTGAGGAATTGCATGGAATTGCACTAAATCCAAACAAAATAAGAGAAATAAAATCAGAGGAAAAGGCAGAACAAGTAAAAAGCAGACAGCTAGATGGTAGAATTAAGTTCTAATATACTATGTTTACATAAGTGTATTAAATATAATTGGATTATAAAGTTCCAATTAAAAGAAAAAGCTTGTTAGCCTAGATTTTAAAAAATAGAATATATGCTGCTTAAAAGAGATATCTAAAGCAAAGAATGCATAAAGAATCAAAGAATGTAACAAGATGCACCATGTACACTTTAACTACAAAAAACAGGGACAGTATATAAATACCATGCAAAACAAAACTTAAAGAAAAAGGCACTAGTAAAAATAAAGACGCTCCTTCGCAATGAGAAAATGTTCAATTCGTTAGGACGATGCAATTCTGAATCATACGCAGTAATACAACTCCAAAATGAAACAAAATGTGACAGAAATGCACAGAGAAATTACTTAATCATTATAATAGGAAATCTTAGCACACCTCTCTTAGTATTTGAAAGAAGCAGCAGACAAAAATCAGTAAGGGTAAAGCAGATTTGAAGAACACGATTAACAAACCTGAATTACTCGGTATATACAACAATCAAACTCGATAATGATAGAATATGCTTTCTTTTCAAAAATGCATGAAACCGCTTTAGAGATAACAATATACTAGGCCATAAAGTACATCTCAACAAATTTAAAAGAATTGAAGTCTCACAGCGCATTTTCTGATTACCATGCTGTTACGGTAGAAATTGTTAAGCACACGATAACTCTAAAAATCTCTCAATTTGCTTTAGCATGAGAAATATAGATCTAACACACACATAGATCAAAGAAGAAATCATAAAGGAAAAAAAATGTGAACTGATGAATAACAAAACTAGTATATATTGTGGAACTCAGAAAGACACAATTTAGGAAAAAACACATATGCTTAACTGTATATATGAGAAAAGATGAAAGGCTAAAATTTAATGAGCTATGCTTTCGGATCAAAAGTTAGAAAAAGAAGAATAAATTAAATTCAATGACGGGAAAAGAAGGAAATAATAGAGGCATGACCATAAGTTATTGTAACAGAAAGCAAATATACAAATAAGAACCCAAAAAGCCCAACTTATAAATGTTTTGAAAGGCTGATCAAGAGGAAAAAAGGAAAAAGTATAATCACTATCAGGAAAGAAAGATGATGCTTCAGTGGCTGCAGAAACTAAAGACAATAATAGAAAGAAAATACAAATGATGCTATACCAAAAAAATTAGAAACAGGAGAAACTGACAAATTATTAGAAAAACATCACTTAGAAAACTATCATAAAAATAAACAGAATTTAAAACATTCCCATAAAGACAACTGTCAGCCTACACAGCTTCACCAGTGAGCTTTTCTAAATATTTAAGAAAGACATAACTCCAATCGTATACAAAATCTTCCAGAGATCAGAAATTAGATTTTGATTAGATCAAGATAAACTTGGTCAGAGACTTGACAAGAAAAAAAAAAAAATGCGAGGCCAATCTCATGAACAGAGATTGAAATATCCTAAATAAAACATTAGCCAGTTAAATGGGGCTATACATAGAAATAATACAATCTGACCAACTTTAATTTGCTCCAGGAATTCAATGTTGTTTTAACATTAGCAAATCAATCAATGTATTTCAGCACATTTACTGATTGTGATAATCTGCACAGAGACAGAAAAGACATCTGATAAAATTCAACATCCTGTTGAGATAAACATTAGCAAGTTGACCAGGAAAATCAAGCATTGTATTTAATGGCAAAACATTAAAACATTTTCTTCTGTGACTGGGAATGGACAAGGATGACATTATTATTTCTAGGCAACATTGTACTGGATGTCCCAGCCACTGCAGTAAGGCAAAAACAAGATTAAAGGTGAAACCATTAGGAAGAAAGAAACCAAGCTATCACTACTCACAGATGATAGAGGTGTGTATTTTACAAAAGATTTACAAAGTATTCTCCATGTGTTGGCCACATCTTTGTAAAATTTTATAATGAACACATTGAAAATAAAAGTACATTTAACTACAATATCCCATTTTTCCTATATATGGAGACTTTATGGATGAACTTTTGGGACACTCCTGTACTTTGCCTTTAAGAAAACCTTTTAGTTATCTTGACAATGACCTTACGTAGATTTTCAATCACATCATTCTTTCCTTCTGAGTGATGGTGATACATGTACCTGATTCATAATCAATATACAGAAATCAACTGTGCTGGCAGGATTACATTTCTTTACCTGAGTGGTGGCAATATGCACATTTACTTTGCAATAATTGGTTAAGCTGTATGTTCGCGTTTTGTGTACTTTTTAAATTAACTCTTAACTATCACGAGGGTCCTGAGGCTGTAATACTCTTCCTGATAGGATTGACCAGCTTAAAAGAGAAGAGGGTATGTAGCACTTGTACCCTGAAAAGCAGCAGTGAGTACACTTACAGGAAAACATTTAAACCCTTACTTAAGGATACCTCCGCTATAATCCCGTTTCATGCTCACAATTTTGGCTTCTTTTCATTCTTATTTTATGGCTTACATTTTTCTTTTAAAGCAGCAATTTCCTTTATATCATTTACAGTAGACTCCAGCAAAGTACAACAGAACCCTTTTTCTACTGAAGCATACTATTTCTCTCATAGATATTTCCCCTTAAAATAGACATTTACTTAACAATCTTATGCTCCTAGCTTTCATTCAAAGAGATCCATATATGTTTCCTCACCCTTGATGTACTGACTTATCATAAGCCGTTCCTTGAAGGAAAGGGTCACTCAGAAGGAAGTAACGATTTGACGAAACCTTTATCAGGAAGATCCTGATAAAGGTCAGAAAAACCAAAAAATGTTTTCTTACAGGCAAAACCTAACAATTTCTTTCCATCCACTGATCAATAGATAAAAATACGTTGGATACAAATAAATGGACGCAAACCAGTCCTCCTTGATTTCCTTATTGTTTGTTGCATTGAACGTTGTTAAAAACCCATTGGAAGCCCAGAGAGCCTTTAGCAGAGGGTGGCAGCCATAGCATCGCCATCACTAAGCCTAAAAGCAGAACAGAATAGCAAGAGCAGACCTCATGTGGATAGACTTTAGAACTCTGGCAAAACTCCCATGCTTCTTGGGTGCCTGCTTCCTCTTACAAAAACACCATGTGCTTTAAATGCTTGAACCACTTGTCATCTAAAAACTACCATGCACTAATGCACAGTGACTGTGTGTTCACTAGACATTAGAAACACAAACACCGACTTTCTTCACCTTACCTGTTATGGCACAGGAAAGCATAAACGAGTCTGTCAAGTAACAAAAGGTTTTTGTTAAATATCCCCAAACTAATCTGTTATTATTCTGCCTGTCAGGGGAAAAAAAAAAAAATCGGCAAACACAAATTCATATCATTTTCTGTTAACCAACTAAAAATAGAGGGTAAAATGTAATTCTACTAGAAAAATGAATAAGTACTTGAAAACCATCACACTCTATAAAGGTCTAGCTTTTGGAAACTGTAACCCTGTCATTAAATTATTTCCACAAATCCATTCACACAGTCATGTGCTGAGTCTATGAAGAGGAGGAAAGATCATTTTTTTCCCCAAATTTGGGATCCAGCTTTCTAAAAAAAGACAAAGGCACATTTTATCATCCTGGAAAAAGTGACTTCAGTGAAGCAGATAAAGTGTCTAATAAGGCCTAATTATCTCATGTTGTGATTCTTTTTAAATCACTTTTAACCTCAGGAAGAATTTTAATTATCTTGCATAATAAAGTCTTTCCTTATTTCACCCCCTGTAGGAGAAAAACATATTAAACCTTATTTTTGTCAAAAGATAAGAGCAGTATTAAGTTTAAATTGATGTCATTATGGAATATTTGATATCAGGATTACAAATTTCAACTTCAGTAATTATTCGATTGGTCACAAAAGAGTATTCTTCCACCACCAACTCCTAGAAAGAAGCCATCAGCTATCAGCACACACGCCATACACCCGGGATGGTGTGGGGTGGGAGGGGAGAGAGAAATGTGTCCTTTCTATTCCAGTAGAGTCTTGTGATTCCAAGGTTAAATTATTGAAGCAGTTTGGGAGGTACTTTTTAATATGATTTTCAAAAAGTTTTCTCCTCATTATCAACTCTTTAATAAACACTTCAAAGTTTCTGTGAGCTTCTCCATTGGGAACAATATTAATTCATGAGCCTTCTTCCCAAACATACGCTTAGTTCTCTCATTGGAATTCAAGAACTCAAGAAGGAAATGTTATGCAAGTGTCTGCATGTGGAAAGGCAAAGTTTTTCTTCCTCTTTTGCTCATTTCTCCTACAAAGGCATTCCCTTTATGCTTAGCACATAACCTCCATCTTACAAAATGAATCTGGCGCAAGGTGCAGCCTCTCTGATCCAGTGAGGGTCTCTGACACATGGTACTAATCTGTCCCACTCCTCTTCATTCCTGATCTATATAAAAGAACAAAATTCACACTCGCTAGGTGCTAAGCATTGGGACACGCTTTCCAACACATTTATCTCATTTAATCTTCACAACTTTATCCCCATTTACCAATGTAAAAACTAATCCTTGGAAATGTTTGGTGGCTTTGCCAAGGTTATGTAGCTGGTTAATGATCAAACTGGAAAGAAAACAAGATTGGATGGACACCTAGCCAGTCTCAATGACCTTAGGCACACAGAATAATACAAAATAGATATAATAATTAAAATTAGAAGAGTTAGTTATGGGTATTCCTATAGCTTGCGTGGAAATTTCATTTCATTTTTTTAAAATTTGGTTATTTTCAATGTCTCTTAAATTCATTAATACTGTTTACTGTGTATCTTTGAAAGGCCCTCTAAAGGAGAAAATGTAGGATAATATATAATTAATGAATATTCTATAGGACCAAATAATAATTTTAACACTAGCTAGCATTTATAAATCATTTATTATGTGCCAGATACTATTCCAAGTATTTTGCACATACTGACCCATAACATAAAACCATATATTTTAGTACACTTTTATTCATATGTAAATAATTCTGCTTTAAACTGTGTTAATTTTGATTTTTTTTCTGGGAAGGTTAAGCCAATGACTCATCATCTTTTTTGCATCTATTAATTTAATGAAGAAGAGAAGCTCATGTTTTTATCCTCAGTCATCACAAAGGTAAACTTCAGCCGAGATGACCTATAATCTGTTAAAACACAGATTATGGGGCAGCAACTGTGGCTCAGCTGGTAGGGTGCTGGCCCCACATACCGAGGTGGCCGTTTTGAACCTGGCCCCAACCAAACTGCAATAAAAAAATACCCAGGTGTTCTGGCGGGCACCTGTGGTCCCAGCGCCTCCGGAGGCTGAGGCAAGAGAATCACCTAAGCCCAGGAGTTGGAGGTTGCTGTGAGCTACCGTATGGTGCCAGCCCCATATACCAGAGGTGGTGGGTTCAAATCCAGCCCCAGCAAAAAAAAAAAAAAAAAAAAAAACAGATGATGGGGCCCCTTTCCCAGAGTATATGGTTCAATAGGTCTGGGAGGAGACCCAAGAATTTTCAGTTTCCTCCACCAAAACTGATGCCACTGATGCCGCTGACACAGATAAAGCAAAAGGACTTAGTTGCTGAAGGCACAGTGAAATCCTCCCTAAAGGACATGGGCCTTTGGGGTCTTTGGGAAATGCAAGAGAATGGGTGACAAAAATGGTTACCATTCCAATTTAAGTCAGAATCAAAGAAATAGCATCACTGGGTATTCATCAGAATATGGTTTCCAAAAGTCATGTAAGCAGACAAGGCTGCAGCAGAAATGATGCCATATCGAGTTTGTAAATCTCCAGAAGGAGATACTCTGTCCTGCCAGTGGACTCGGGGAGACTTCAAGCCCTTCTAAAAAGATAGTTCCTAGGATTTTAGGGCAGCCCGACCTCTAGAGCCCCCTTGCAATGGAGAAATGAGAGAGCGTGCAGGAAGAGATCTCATGGGTAGGCTCTCTGGCCACCAGGAAGGGTGCCAAGATAATCAGGAGAGAGGGGGCTCTCTAAGAACAAGCGGAGGAGCGCACCCCCCTGGCCACCTCCGTGGGGTGGCCACAAGCAAAACCAGAGCACTTTATCTGTGTCACCGCAGACTGCGTCCAACTTTGTAATTTGAGAACAGGGCAGAGCATGACAGTGTGATGGATGCCCTGCTCCTCTCCCTCCCTGGGTCATATTGTTTAGGAACTCCTTAGTGCCAGAGTCAATTTCGGGGACTCCACAGAACATGATTGTATCTGGGGCCTTGTAAGTTCCAACTGTGAAATCAGTTTGTAGGACATTTTTCTAAACTGAATTGTTACATGTGTTGGTCTCTGCTACTGCTTCTCACTGCCTTTGCTACATTGGCTATTTTAAAATCCTGCTTTAACCATAAAGGAGCAACCTGATCCCATCTTTCATGCAGGGAACGAGATTGCTGTTGTTATTCCCAAAGCTGAGTTTTCCTATTTCTCTTAAGATTGGCTTGGCTGGGGAAGGGGATCTCTTATCCTCTCCCCTCCGTTCCTTCCACCTGAGAAGGACAGAGAAGGGGACCACAGTGTCACTGGCAACCATGGGGCTTTACGTATTATGGAAGCTCAGATATGTACAGTTCCATTCAGGAAAAGGAATCACTTCTCTGAGAGTTTCTCTGGTATCATTACACCAGTAAGCATTTTTGCATGAAGAAGGAAGGCCGGACACAAACTGGGAGAAAATGAGGAAGAGCTAGCCATTCCAGCAGCTCTGCCAATATTAGTTCATTCATTCATTCAGCAAATCCTCATTGTAGATTGCAGTACATCAGCACAGTGCTGGATTCTGGAGGAACATTGGGGAAAAGAGACACAGATACATTATATTTCATCCTCAGATACACTATATTCCACCAGGAAGGCCAGATATTAAACAACTCATGTATTATTACATAATTATGATGGCAGTAAGGGCTGTGAGGCACCACTACAGCCTGGGAGCTGATCTGGTCATGGAATCAGGGAGAGCTTCTCTATAGAACTGACATAAGCAGGTCCTGACAAAGTTTTCTGATATTCCTTACAATATGAATCATTACTTAGTTTTTGTGCGTTCATATGTTTACATATTTCATTGTGCCTGCCTAAATTTATAAAGGAAAAAAAAACTTCTTACAAAGCTACTGTCTGTGAGACCCAGTAAACTATGACAGTATGAAAGACAATGATCTTCAACACTTAAAACTCTAATTCATGTTCATCTTCAGTCTCTTGGTGGTGGTCACTCCAAGAGAGCTCACTGCTCTTTGAAAATCATAGGCCTGTGTTTGAAGCCCAGTGCTGCCACTGGCTAGCTGTGTGATTTCTGACAAGTTTCTTAACCTCTCTGTGCTTTAGTACAACAGACATAGTAATAGAACTTATACCAGGCATCCTCAAACTTTTTAAACAGGAGGCCAATTCACTGTCCCTCAGACCATTGGAGGGCTGGACTATAGTTTAAAAAAAAAAAAAAAAAAAACTATGAACAAATTCCTATGCACACTGCACATATATTATTTTGAAGTAAAAAAAAAAACAAAACGGGAACAAATACAATTCCACCGCCTCATGTGGCCGGCGTGCCACAGTTTGAGGATCCCTGACTTATACGATAAGGCTTAAGTGAGAGAATGCGTGAGAGGCCTGTTCACCACGTAATAAATACTCTACAGTACTAACATTATATGGCTAAAACGGTTCAAACAGCCATGAGTTAGTTCTAAATGGGACCCTAACATATACAGGTCAATTTGTTATTACATGTGGGTGATTATGAAAGTTTTGAGATATACAAATATCAAGAAACATAAAATCTGCGTGGATAGAAACCAATTAAGCCCTCGCTATAACACTGATAAGCCAAGCAAGTTGAAACTCGCATGGATAAATCAGAAAGGACACCGTCCACAGCATTTTTTAGAAATGAAATAATAGACCACAACACAGTCTATCTCAAAATTTTCATAGTGACCCGCACTTGTCCCCAAGGAGGTTTATCTGTAGGTGTTTACAACCTCCATGAGTCAAGTTAGATTCAGATAAGATGATTCTCCCACTCTCCTCTCTGTTGACGGTTTTCTTCTGGCTTTCTGACTCTTCAAGTGCTATCTTTTCTCATTAAATACACAATGATGTTCTACAATGGTACCAAACTTGCTGGAAAGTATCACAAACCCTGCTAAATGTTTGCTAATGAGGCAATTGAAGTTCTCCAAACAGTGAGAAACCCATTCTTGCATGTCCTGACCCTTTAGTCAAATGCTGATTTTATTATTCTAACAAGAAGTACCCATTCATGTGATAATAAACACATATTGAGGACATACTGTGTGGTGAGCACTCTGCTAGGTGCCAGCAAGGCACAGTAGTCACCCATCCTCAAGGGAGTTACCACTATAGAGAGCTGTAGTCCTCGTGCTCCTGTCCACAGAGTGCCTACTGGAGCCCACCCTGTTCCTGAGTGATGTGCAGCATCAATGGAGCACTGGGTCTAGGTTGACAGATAATAAATAGGAAAGCCACAAGTACAAACTGATAAATATCTTATCAGGGCAAAGCACAGGCTAGAATTAGGCTACCAGCACTCATCAAGGGAGGAAGTCTGTGTAGAAAGCACGAACAGGCAGGCCACCATGAGAAAGCAATGACTGGCTGAGACCAGCGCAGGAGCAGGGGGAAGGTCATCCAAAGAACAGAGGGAAGGTGACAACACAGAAGGAGCAATCGGAATGAAGGTCCCGTGATGGGAACAACTTACCTGACTTCAAAAAGCAGAAAGTAGCCCAGTGAGGCTGAAACAAGCAGGACATGTCATATGAGATCTCAGAGGCAACCAGGGGCAACTTCATACACATTGCAAGCCATGACCAAGAGTATCTACGCCTGCTAAGGATCACGAAAGAATTTTAAGATGTGGTATGCAGTTTCAGTTTAAGTCTGCACTGGACACTGTGCTAGCAATGTGCTGGAAGTGTGAGCAGTCATCTAGATCTGCAGTCCTCCACCACTGGGCCACAGACAGTGTGTGGCCTCTTAGGAACTAGGTCACTCAACAGGAGGTGAGCAGCAGGCAAGCAAAGCTTCATCTGTATTTACAGCTGCTCCCCCGCACTCACATCCCCACCTGAGCTCCACCCCCTCCAGATCAGTGGGGACATTCGATTCTTATAGGACTGCGAACCCTACAATAAACCATGCAGGTGAGGGATCTAGGTTGCACGCTCCTTCTGAGAATCTACTGCCTGATGACGGGAGGTGGAGATGTGATGTGCTTGAGCCATCTGAAATCATCCCCCTACCCTCACCTGTGGAAAAATTGTCTTCCATGAAACTGGCCCCTAGAGCTCAAAAGATTAGGGACTGCTGATCTAGATGGAATGCAGTGAGAATAGGAAAGCATCAGTCCCTCCAGCGCCACCACTAGGAGGGGGCCGGTGGTTGGAGAGAACTGGAGTGATCCTGATTAATTTGAAAGGTGGGCTGCCCTGGTGGATTAAAACAGCAGTGAGGAATAGGGAGGAACCAAGGATGGAGCCCATGTCCCTGACTCCAGCAAACAGGTGGGGAGAGAATGGGAGAAACAGATTGTAAGAAGGAAAATCTTCTCAATTTTTATTGGTCTTACACAGAAAGACCTTTCCATAAATAATCACCTTATAGGAAATTAAATTCTATCAGTAATAGGGTTGCCTATCAGTAATCTAGAAGACTGCTGTGTAAGCTTCCCTGACTCAGGGAATTAAACGCAAGGGAGAGGTGCGATTGTTCTTGGTTCACTTTGTTCTCTGTACAACAGGCACCTAGGATTTAATGTACCTGGTAGAGTAACCCAAGGGGTAAATAATGCCCCAAAGAAGTTTCCCCTCTCCTCCTCCCAGCCTGGACTTTGCTTGGCACCAGCACAGGCTGCACAAGGATGCAGCTGAGTCTGTAACAAACCTTGCCTTGGAGCAAGAGATGAATAGCCATCTTAGGATACCCTGTCATGCAGAAATTTTGGTGCATTTTAGTGGTTAATGTGGCCTCCAAATGATTAGCCTGACTGAGAGTAAGTAAAAAGGGCAGTCTGGAGGCAAAGTCAAGACTCCACCGCAAGAAAGAGTAACCTAAGTCATTAACGGTATTTCAAATTCTCCTTGCCCATGGCCGATTCAGGAATGGGTATGAAACCCAATTATAATCAATTCAAAGTGAGTGGAAGAAAATCTGTTTGAAGGCTTGAGAGAATGTGTCCCTGGGTCCTAACAAAGAAACACAAGGAGAGACAGCCCTTTCTTTGTCCCCTGGATATTGTTATGTCTGATATAGGCACCTTGTTCAGAGCCTCAGAGGAGCCATTGAGAAGAAGTCAAAACTGTGAGAAAGCACAAAATAGCCCAGAGTTCCCCACCTGCCCTGGGAGGCTTCCCTGCTCCTCGCCTCCCTATTATGTGGGATAATAAAGTTCCTCATTGATAAGCCAATGTGGGACCAGTTTTGTGTTGCTGACAGTAAACATATCCTTTCTGATAGAGGTAAGCCCCAGGATTTAGGAAACAATCAAACTATGACACACTCAGATCCATGAAAAAGCAAACCCCCTTGAAGGTTCTAATAGATTTTTAAAATACTGTACATCACTATTTTGTGAAAAACAAGTATTTTCTTTCAAGAGTCTATAAATATGAATCAAAGTGACTAAATTTAATAATAAGATCTTTCCAGTGATTATAACACTTTCCAATAATATTTTCTATGCAACTGCAGAACAGCTCTCAAAAAGAAGTGAGGGAAGTGCACAAATTTCAGTTATAAAAGAAATGTGAAAATATAAAAGTAAGAACATACTGAAAGCCATCCTTTAGTAAATAACCCCTGAAAAACAGAAAAATAAAAGAGTCTACAATAAAGGTAGTTTTCTTTCTCTCTTTCCCGTCTCCTGATTTATTAGCTACCAAGTCAGATGAAAAGTAGAAACGGAACTATTGAAGTTAAGAGGGGAAAATTATTTGGAGGACACCTCTGAAGTGGTAAACAGCAGGGAATTGTTTGAGCATCAAAAATGCCTTTGGATGGCAGGTTATGAAGAGAAAAGACTTTGTGGGCTTTGTGGTCCCCAAATCCTGGAACGAGCAAGTCACAAGAGCAGAAAGAGACTAAGATGGATCACAAGATGAACAGAAACTATTAAAAAAAAAAAAGTCTTTCTTGTATAGTTGAACACCGAGGGCCCTGGGAATAGAGAATGATCTAGACCAAAAATACCAATACACTCAGTAGGAAAAGGACAGTGCTCCCTGTTTACACCGCAAGTCGCTGTGGGTCCCCACATCTGTGTCTCACTGGCTTCCTGTCTCTGAGAAATGACAGCTGACGTTGTGCAGGCCTGGTTACTGTACGTTCTGCACATTTTAGATTTGGGTCATGATAGAACCAGTTTATTTTTCTGGTCATTCACAGAACTATCACTTTAGGTCTAGATATTATGACACTTAGAATATTTTTGAAATATTTAACTTTATGAAAACATAAAATCTTTCAACATTTCCATCTTCTAGGAAGTGAATGAAATGGGCCCCTAGTTTTCCTTCTTCTATTTTTTTCCCTATTTTTCTTTTTGAGATTAAAAAAATGCAATAAATTCATTCCTCTATTTTATACTATTTGTAGTAACTGTAACTTATCCTTTTAGCAAATTTCCCAGTAAACCTAGTCAAATGGACCCACAGGAATGCTCACCCCATGTAGAATTACACATGAAGATATGATTTATTGTAACTGAAAATATGAAAATTGCCTAGCAAATAGAGACATTTAATCTCTTAATCTAATGTTACAAAATCACCCTTTATTATCCCTTTAAATACTGAGTTCCTACGATGAGTTTTTAAATTATTAATTTACCGTATAAACATTAATTTATGTAGCATGCCACTACTGTCTCTCAAAATCCACTTGCATGCAGCAGGAGGCTGCACACAATAAAGCTACACAATAAAGCTACCTACACAATTGATTTTTGCTCTTTAAATATTGTAATTTTTCCCCAAAGTAAAAAGGTAACTATGACTATAACCAAATAACATAAGCCTAGAGAAATGTTCCAATGTCAGATGGTCTTGACTTTTTTCTCTGGAATCATGACAAGACCAGGCCCTGGTGCGTGTCAGGTTCTCTACTGAAAAAAAGTGATGATGATCAATATGCCAAGTGTTTGTTCGCAGGGCTGGAAATGAGACTAGACTTTGACTAGGACTTCCTTCCTCTCTCTAGAAAAACATCTGTCTCCAGTGATGGGTTTGTCCTGCCCGTAACCTCCAGAAGGACACAGGGGAGGTGGGAGCAGAAGTCTTTGCCACCAACCAGAGCTGGAAATGGCAGTGTCAGCAGTGCAGAGAAGGGATGTTGATGGGGGACCACCACCTGAACATTAGTCATCAAGTCCTAAAGCTACATGGGACATGGCAAGAGCAAGGACACTGACCCTCTGCACCTAAGACGGGCAGCATCCCCTCCCTGGCAGGCCAGCAAAACCTCCCCTATCATCACAGGGAGGCCGCTGCGGTGTTTGGCAGGGGAGGAAGCAGCGTGGCCGGAGCAGAAGCAACCAGCAGGTATGTTAGGGACCCCTGGAAAACCTCCCCCATGAGACACCTGTGTGGACACGGAGAGATCTCCTCTGCATGAACCCCCATAAAGAACTCACAAAAGTATTGAGGAACACTTTGAAGAACACCCATTTGTATCAAGTGAACCGTGTAAGATCATGTGCATGGATTCAGGGCATTGTCACTTGCCTTTCTCCTTTTCTGAACTGTTCTTCCAGGTAGACACATAGCCTCCTGCTTTAGGTCTCTGTTTGAACATCACTTCATCAGGGAGTGTGACCTGACTGCCCTTCTTAAAGTAGTAACACACACACACACACACACCCCACTTCATCTGTTTCTAATGCTCTATGACAATCAGATGTGTCTGATGTATTACATATTTTTATTGCTTACCTCTTGCCCCTAGAGGCTCTGCCTATTTAGTTCACAGTTTTATTCCAGTACTTAGAGTAATGCTCAGCACTTAGTAAGCCTCCTATGATCATTTGTCAAAGAAGCAAAAATATCTGTCCCCCCAAACCATGGTTCATGCCTCCCCGTTCTTCATCTGCCTCCCCTTCCCTGGCTGGGTCCAGCCACTCCACCAGCCATGTCTTCCACCTTATCATCACCCGTAATCAACTGGCTCCCCCCTCCATGTCTCTCCTGTCCTGGCTGTTCAGCTTCTCCTACTGCATACATTCCGCAAACTTGCCAGGACTCCTTTACAGAGACTATTATTTCAATACCATGTCTTGAAGCTTTATATTTGGGGGTCCTTTCCTTCTAGAGCCCATTCCTGAGCAATTCAGGGGTCCACATCTCCATGACTTCACCCCACAGCTGAGCACTATTACACAACAGAGCAGATCAGGGGTGGCTTGAACCCTGTGGCCAACTCACATAGGGCCTCAAAACTCCCCTTTTTATTCCTGCATTTTCATCAAATATCCCTCCTCCCAGTTTACAAAGAAAATGGAAATTATCAGAGGGGAAAGTCTCTCCCCTTTTCAATAGCAAACACACAGGCTGGCCCACTTCTCATAGATCCTATTGACCTTCTTACCAATCCGGGTCCTTTTCTCACTGTCTGAGAAACTCACCCTCTCAACTATCCTTTGTATGGGGGTCATCTTCTTCCTATGATCTTGTATTTGTTTTCTAGGTCTTCCAGAACAAAGTACCACAAACTGGGTGGCTTAAATCACAGAAAGTCACTGACTCGTACTTACAGAGGCTGGACACCTGACAATCTCAAGGTGTTGGTGAGGTTAGTTCTTTCTGAGGGCTGTGAAGATGAAGACATCCCATGCCTCTCCCCTAACTTCTTGTGGCATTCTGGAAATCTCTGGCATTTCTTGGCTTGCAGAAACATCACCCCAATGTCTGCCTTCATTTTTACATGGCATTCTCCCTGTGCATGTCTTTATATTCGAAGTTTGCCTCTTTATAAAGATTCCAGCCATACTACATATGAGATAGAATCCGATCTCAACCAGTGTGACTTCATCTTAACAAATTACACTTGCTACGACCCCATTTCCAAATAAGGTCACATTCTGAGGTATCAGAGATTAGGAATTCAACAGATGAAGTAAGAAGGCCCATTCAATCTGTCTTTCCCTTGAACTCTCAAATATGCTGAAAACTCTCCCCTTTAAAAAAAAGATCGGCACAGCCAACATTTCCTTCTAAATTGCATCTCAAAGCCTCTAATCTTTCTCCAACAGTCATTTTTTAAATTATTTTATTTACCTGATGTCTCTATTTCTTTTATTTCCCACTCTTTTCACTTCAAACAACTCTCTAATAGCTCTGGCAAAGGTCAGCAGTAGTTTGTTACAGATAAACACAATGTTTTTTCCAGTCAACAGCTTATTTGGCCCCTCAGAAGCATTTAGCAGCATCAAAGATGTTCAACTTCTTGAAATATTCTCTTCCATTGGTGACGAGCTTTTACCTTTCTACTCACTCTGTCACTTTCTTTGCAAACTAATCACCTCTATGCAGTCTATAAGCAAGTGGATAGCCCCTGCCTGGATGCTATCTTTTTTACATGCTACACTCTCCTCCCGGGTGGTCCCAAGCATGCCCCTGGGTTCCATTATCTCCCAGACACAAGTGACTTGGAAATTGACATCTCCAATTCAGGCCTCTTTTATGATTCCCAGACTGTGATGCCCACTCCTTAACTGCTTCTTATTAAAGGCCCTAAACATTCATTATTTTCACATTTCTAAAATTAAAAACAAAATCCTTACCCCATCACCACATCAGTAGAGCAGTCTTCCTGGTTTGTTCCTGACTGCAATGAGTTGTAACACCACACAGGCTTGATTAAAGGATTGTACACCAAGGTCGTTCTATCTTTAACTGTGTGTTGTTCTCCAATTAAGTTGGGTCTAAAAGAAATTACTATGCACGTAAGCCTGAGACTATTCAAAATGAAAGTCATTTCACATTTGAAATAATTGTGAAGAATTTAAAACGGTCTATGATTGCTGATTCCTATGTAGTGCTCTGTTAAACATTTTACATGCCAAGCTTCGTTAACTCTCATAGCCATTTAATAAAGTAATTTTATCTATTTACGTTTAATAGATGAGGAAACTGGGTTTGGAGAAGTTACTAACTCCCTCAAAACCATCTAGATAGCAAATGAATGAGGTAGCTTTGTTTCAACCTAAATCAGAATCTCACTCCTCAGTCACACTGATAAATCATGATCAAGATCCTAGTCTATATTGAAGTCACTGGGAGACAGCAGAAAACCACATTTAACCTTGGCTTGAGGAACTGGAGAAAGTACAGATAGATAAGAAAGTGAGTGAATCATGCTATCTGAGCAAAGTGAAGATTGAAATGACCCTGACACAGAGAGGGACAGCAGAGTCCTTTCCAGTAGAACAGAGTTTCTATTTAGGACTATTATATAAAGGTGAATGTTTAAGGTAGGGTCATAAAATGGAATTTTCTGAATGCCAGGATGAAAAGTTACAACTTGAAACACTAAGCAATAGGAAATCAAGGGTGCAAGGATTTTGAAAAGAGTACAATAATATAGTTCTTTTTTGTTTCCACTGTCCTAATAACTCACAGATTTCTATAGACATTTGGGGTTCAGAGGTACATTGAGTCATTAACTGCAGGGTCATAAACTTTCCATTCTGGGTAAAAATTGATAACTTATGGACACATATAATAAAGTAATCCCAGCAATCAACATATGTAAATATGGTTAGAATTTTTAAAAATACACTCTAGATACTTAATATTATACAAATTATTTAGAAAATGTGCTTCCCTGGACTCAGTACGTCCTCTTTTGTATAGCCAGGCATCTTTTTCTCCATCAAAGATCTATAATCTGAAGAATAAAAAACAGGGATGGGCACCATTGTTTTAGGAGACGATAATACACATTCTCATGATGACTACTCATATTCAACTCCCAAAATGCTTCACTCTTACAGCAGGGCTGATGTCTCAGGAGATGCGCATGGTGACCCACAGGAAGGCTGATTATGTATTGATTAGAAATACCTAAGATGGACCAGGCAGTTTGCTGATCTTACAATGCTCCTTGACTTACAATGGGGTTACATCTCCACAAACTCATCTGGAATTAAAAATACTGTAATTCGGAAATGCCCTTAACACACCTAACCTACTGAACATCATAGTTTAGTCTAGCCTACCATAATCATGCTCAGAACACTTACATTTACCCACAGATACACAAAAATCATCTAACACAAGTGCTATTTTATAAGGAGGTGTGGAATATCTCAGGTAATTTATTGACTACTATACTGGAAGTGAAAACACAGTTGTGGGTATTTAACATATAGTTTCTACTGAGTGCATCTCACGTTCACATGTAGGTAAAGGTGAAAATCCTACACGGAACCATCACAGATTGGAGACCACTATATGAGGCACAGTGGTCCCTATCTTCATGAAGTTCACTGTTTGGGGGGGAAGACAAACACTAATTGAATAACCGCACATGAAAACTGATATTGATGAGAATTTACGTTAAATAATTCTCTTTAAGATGACAGGTAGATTAAATTAAAATTTGTTTTGTTTTTGCATACCATAGGCTCTATAACACAATCTCGGAAATCTTACAGCACATGATCCATTTGCCTAGGTCCTCAGGCAAGTTATTTAATTTCATGAAGGTTCAGTTTCCTCATATGTAAAATGGGAGTAATAATAACAAATGGGGATTTTTATGAGGATAAGTGAGACAACTTACATAAAAATGTTTAGTATGATGCCTAATGCCTACTGACTATCAAAATATGTTAGCTATTGTTTGGCTTAGAGCAGTGCCTCTTATGAATCTGCATCTTTCATGCTAGGGGATACAGAATCTGATTAGTGAAATAGTTCTTAACTGCAACAATGTCAACACTGTTTTGTGCTAGCAATAAATGTTTACTAAACATCTCTTACAGGCAAATTATTGTGTAATATTCTGGAGGTAAGGGAGAAAGACAGCAGCTTATTACTGAGTAAAGGAAATATAAAGGTGACTGTCGATCAACACAGACAATGACGTAGGTACAGGGGTGGGAGGTAGATATGCTGGGTGTGACTGAGGAAAGACCAGATGGGGGATGACCCAATGCAAACCCTGCAAGCACAGTTACATCAACACAGAGAGTCCTACCTGGATCCAGAGTCAGAAGAGAAGCCCGGATGGAGGCAGAAGAGAAGAGAGATCAAATGGAAACACGTCGATTCCACCTCAGCCTCCTGGCAGAGGGAGCCAGGGGCGGGCAGGGAGCACATTTTTGAAATGTTTCTATTGAAAGCACCATGACAATGATCACACTAGCTGCTTGATACCAACTTCAATACAGGATGCATGTGAGAGAGAAAATTTTGAAAGTCCTAAGTCCCAAGTGGTTAGGATTTCTTTACATCTCAGAGGTAGTGTTTTAAAAGTCTCAATCTGAAAACTTAAATCCACACGAAAACCTGCATATGAGTGTTTATAGCTGCTTTATTCATAATCACCAAAACCTGAAATCAACCAAGATGTCCTTTAGCAGGTGAATACAAACAGGTGAGGATGAATGTGGAAAGGAATAAGTGAAGACGTGGAAGGACCTTAAATGCATATTGCTAAGTGGAAAAGATACACAGGGTATCATCTGGACTGTAGCACATTCTGGAAAAGACCAGACCGTGGAGACAGTGAAAAGATCAGTGGTTGCGATCAGAGGAATGGATAGGTGGAACACAGGGATGTCTAAGGCAGTGAAACTGTTCTGTGTGATAGGTGGTGGTGGATACATGTCGTGATATGTTTGTTAGATCCCATAGAACATGCAATGCTAAGAGTGAACCCTAAGGTGAACTGTAGGCTTCAGATGATAATGATGTGTCAGTGCTGGTTCTCTGATGGTAACAAACACACCAGTCTGGTGTGGGACCTTGATATCTAGCCGGGAGGCTGTCCTTACATGGGGGCATGGGGAAACCCCAGGAAATGGGGGAAGCTGGTACATGGGAACTCTCTGTACCTTCCTCTCAACTGCCCTGTAAACCTAAAACTAATGCCTGTTAATTGAAAAAAACAAAGTATAAGTAGAAGGACACTGTGTGGACAGGTGATGAATATGGAGGAAGGGTGATGAGTAAGAAGGGAGGTTTATTTTTCCTTATTTACCCTTAAATTCAACCTTTTGAATTTAACTCCGTGGTAATACTACCTCTTCATTAAATAATTTGCTAAGAAATTAAATGGCAAAAATGAAAATCCGGATCAAAGATAATTGTTTAAAGTTCACAAGTACAGGTGTTTTCCCAACTTAGAGTGGTTCGACTCAAAAGCTTTTGATTTTATTATGGGTTTGTTGGTGGGGTATTAAGCACATTTTTGACTTAATGATATTTCCAACTTACGATGGGTTAACCACCATCACAAGCAGAGGAGCATTTGCAATTGAGTAACATTTAGGCAGGTGTCACGGGGAAATGTGATTGGCAATCCTGAGGCAGCTTCTAATCCTAATCATTACACCCATTTTCTCTCTCAGGGAACAGACACAGGCCTGTGAGTACTTTGCCCAGTCACAGGGTAGTGTGCCAGGAGCACTTCGATCTAACCAGAAAGATGTTTTCTGTTTTTCCTTCTGTTATTTTGCAAGACATAAAGAACAATGAGTTCCAGGGTCTGTTCTAGTCTGTTATAAAGGTAACAGAGTCAGCACACGGACTGTTAAAAGTTAATAAACCTTGAACTGCCTATATGGCTGGGGTCCTTTACTCCTTAGAAATTATAATTGACCTTTCTACCTGATCGCTGGCCTCTGCGTGACAGCTAGTTCCATAATCCTTCCTGATTCCAGTCACGAGGCACACACCACCTGGGACGGAGAGGCTTCTCAGCTCAAGGTGAGGAATAACAGTAATAAACTAGTGTTTACCGAGAACTTGAAAGGCCTTGTTCTAATCTCTGATTTTCCATTCCCTATTCTAAGCATTTTAAAAGAGAAGATGCCAAAGGCAAACTAAATCATCAAGAAGACCTTTTTTGAAGGAAATAAATCACTGTTGAAGAACCTTTTAAACTTGGAGTGATTCATTCCGCTCAGTAGCTGGGCCCTTCCCCGCAGAGTAATAGTTTCGGCCAGATCACATAGAGCACAGTGCCCACCTGAGCTGATTTTGCCCAACCTTCCCTAGGCATCGTTTGGAAACCCAGGACAGGAAATTATGAAGAGCCTTCAGAGCGTCCCCGTTCTCCCTCTTCTGTGTGGACAGCAACTTAAGAAGATGTGCAAGTGACTGTTCCAAGGGTCCTGCCTCAGAATGCAGCGAGCTGCTGAGCTGTGATGAAGGAAATGGTTTCTGGAATTGCAGGTCCGAAAAGGATTGTGTTCCTCACACCCCCTCTTGTGGCCACTCCGAGATAATGCAATCAGGGAAGGCCTTGGACTGTAAATTCACATTAAAGGCATCACAGGGAATTAGAAATCTAAGAATTCCAGATTTGTGAAGCTTATCTGTCCATAAATTATGTTTGCATTAAGCCTTGTGAAAATCTATAGGGCTATTCTCTCTAGAAGGAGTGTCAACTCAAGCCGTTTTGCAAAAAAATAGCAAATAAATATTAGCTTTGTGTTTAAAGAATTTAAAACAAGGGGCTACAGGAACACAGAGAACAACTTGAATTGCTGTTTGCTTGTAGCTGTGTTAACATGGGAAAAGCACAATACAAGAAAGAGTTTAGATTGTTTGCAGAATTATTCATCAGTAAAAGCAAAAACAAGATGTCAAAGAAAAAGACAATGCTCATACTATTTACCCTTTCAACCTTTTGAATTTAACTTCATGGTAACATTACCTCTCCAGCAAATAAGTTTTTAAGAAATTAAATGGCAAAAATGGAAATCCACATCAAAGATAACTGTTAAATTATGAAGTTAAATTCAAAAGCTTGAAAGGGTAAATAATACGATGTATGTACTGACATTATGCATGTTTATTGTGTACCTAGCAAAGTCTCAAAAACAAATTCCTTCCTCCCGTTGGTAGGTTCTGAAATGTATCATCCTCCACCTGGCTGTCCTACACTGAGAAGAGAGAAAGTCCTGACTTTCCTGGACTCCCCCAAAGGTATATGACACTGCTCCCCTCACCAGAAAAACATTTTCCCTTCTGTATTAACCTCTAGGGATGTAAGCCTTCCCTACCCTTGTGTAGGTTTAGTGTAACCCTTTTCCTGATGGCTTCTCCTCTGGACTTCACTGATACAGTCTGCCTAAGGTTATAAGCTCCTAAGAGACAGAAACAAGATCTAATTCGCTGTGTGGTGTCTAGCTGCTAATCACCTCTACAAATAGATATTAATGACAGTTTGATAATGGGAAGATTACATTAATTATTCAGGTTTTTCTAATTGTCTAGGAATAAAAATAGATTGTCAGAAGCTAGACAAAAATTTCCAGAATAAGGAAATATAGGGCTGAGCAAGGGAATTAAAAAGCTCGCAGGATCTGGGACAGAGCTTCTTAACCTCGGCACTACTGGCAGTTTTGAGTTGGAAAATTCCTTGCCAAGGGGGCTGTCCTGGGCACTGCAGTGTGTCTGGCAGTGTCCCCGGCCTCAACTGCTAGATGCCAGTTTCACCCCAGAATGAACTAAAAATCCATCTTTGCCAATGCCCTCTGACAGCAAAATCACCCTTGACTGAGAACTACTGATTTAAGAGGATGATGTTGGTAGCAGAATTTTTGCGTACTGCAATGAGCAAATCAAGAAGAAGAAGAAGAAATCTGACTGTGGGGAACCAGGAGGGAGAGCAGAGAGAATGGGCTTTGGAGACAGCGAGACCAGGCTTCCAGGTGACTAGAGACCTCTTTTTTTCCTAAGCCTCCATGTTTACATGTGCAAAAATAATAGCATTAATAATCATATAGCAACAGTAATAGTAATTAATAAGGTTCTTGAAAGGCTAAATGAAATAAAGTATGTAAAGCATCTAATAAATTACTGAATATATATTAATAACAATGCCAATAAACACCAGTGTTCTTTACTCATCTCCAGAGGTTTCCAGAAATAAAACATAATTTCTTTGATGCAGTTTAAGCCCTTGTGGCCTGGTAGTGGGTGGGCTGGAAAGAACCCCGTCCTTGGAGTCCCTGGTGGTTAATGTCACCTTCGCTTCCTTCTCAGAACCATTTCTGCAACTCAGGTCATGCACACTCAGAACAAAGTGCAGGGCAGTTGTGTTGGTGCCAGAGATAAATGATCATTCTCAGGTAGCTAAGTAGATAAGTTCATCCCCAAAATGGAAATACAAATATTCCTTAAGTGCCTACTTGGGACTCTATTTTTCAATCAAAAAAGTACAAAATCTTCCTTTTCACACATGGAATTAATTTCTTATACTTCTGTGTCAAATAAATCTCCTTGGTGAATTTGAAGCAGAAGGCTTTTTTGCAATGTTACTGTGTCTGATATATGCCCCTTCTTGAAATAACGGACGCTGAGTTTAGATTACTCGTGAAGTATTTCATGTGAATATTAAGTAGCTTTGTAAAGACATCTTCATTGCCCTCACTGTTCCTTACAATTTTAAGCAACTTGTTTATGTTTTATATAAATGACTAATAATAAAAAAGCATGTTAAAACTGACCTCAAATACCTATGTATTAACAAACATGGCATTAGCAATTCATTAAAGGTAAATTAGAGGCTCATTCTCCTTTTTTCCCAGAACCCCTGTACTCTAAGCTGTTCACATTTCTGATTTTCTTCTTTCTCCCTAACATTTGGGAGCCCTCATTTGAAAACAAGGAGTCTAGGGAAGGATTGAAACTCCCCCTTCTTAAAACTTTGCCCATCTCATCGCCCCTACCACAAATATTATTCACTTTGAACCATACAAAATAGTGAATATTTCACTTTGACCTATAAAAAAATGAATTCTTATGGGTCAAACAAATTCACTCCTACTTCATACTCCTTAAATTATACTTTCCCTGGGAAATTTTCCACAATTGCTCCCACCCTAAATAAAAAGACCTGTTTTGCCCTTGCCCTGTTCTTGCTCCCTCATGACATTAGTTTGGGAGGTATCCCCACGAATAAGCATAAACCAAGGGTTCATTGCAGAGAACAGCATCTGAATCCAACTCTGCTCCATACTTGCTGGATGACCCTGGGCAAGATATTCAGCTTTCCTAAGTCTCAATGTCCACATTAACCAAAGAGTTGTTTTAAGTACTGGGATAATGTATTCAATGTTTCACATAGTATTGATTATATATTAAGTGCTCAATAAACAGTTATTATTACAATTAGTTATAGCAGTAATGAACTTCTGAGGCTGTGCTTCATTCAATGCATCCTTCGCATGGCTTCTTGCATGCTGTTGGTGTCCGACAAATGACATTAATAGCAAGAATATAATAATGTACTTTTATTAGGCACTTACTCTGCCTAGTACTCCGCTAATTATGTTCCTTGCATTAGCTCATATAATCTTCACCATAATCCTGTGAGACAGACACTGTGATTCTGATTATTTTAGAAGTGAGAAATTTGAGGCAAAGAGAGATTAAATAAATAAACGAAGGCCACACTCATGGAAGAGTGAGGGCTGGAACCAAGGCCCTGGTACATCAGAGGCCATAATGCCCTGGATGCTTTGGAAAGACCTCAAAGCCTTCTTCCAACTTTATAGGATGCTTGATTCAAATATGATATTCTTTAAATATTGTTTGCTCTTTTTATTCAGTAAACTAATGATCCCATTTCTTTCTTTGTCCCATTAAAGTACGTGAAGAGTTTATTAACACAGGTACTAAATTGTGGTTAAGATTAATAATTCAATTCATTTCAACAATTTATCTGCTACACACAAGGTGCCACATAAGGTCTCAATACAGGGAGTCCCTATGAACAAGCTGGATGCCTTATATTTGTTCTTACATTGCGTTTGTATGTAAACTGGAATAGGTACACTGACCTAATATCTGTAACAGCCTCTGTTCATGAGTGCAAGTCATACATCAACTGGATGTTTGTCACTTGGCGAGTCCTTGGTTCAAAGCAGTTAGCTGTATCATATTAAAAAACGTTAAACTTGACATCATCAGAGACCATGACATAGAAGATGCCAACATAAGGAAGTTAAGGAATTATTTCAACAAATATCACATAATAGCCCCTGTGTGCCCAGCCAGCACTTTGCAAGGTGCTAAGGGAGCTGACCAAAGACTACAGCATGACTCTTGACAGCGAGGACCCACAATCCTGGGGAGACAGGAATACTTCCACATGCAAGCAGATGATAACACAAACCAACCCAGTCATTCCCTCAACAAACAGATTTTTTAAAGATAAAAAATCTTTAGAGATGACTACCTGCCAAGCCTACAGCTGGGAGCTGGGACCTGGGACAAGGATGGTTAGATGTGAATTTGCTCCATGAATTACAGAATCTAAAATACATGATCAATGTTGTGGGAAGGATTAAAAAAAAATTACAATTTGGAGAATTCATTAAGGCCTGGAGTAATTGGAGAAGGTGAGGGTGAAATTTGACTTTGATCTTCCACAAAGGATGGTGAAATGCCATTTAGTTACTTCATTCCCAAATCCAGCAATCAACAAAGGCATAAGATGGTATCATTAATTTCTTGTTAGCTGTAAAAGACATAAGATGAAAAATACATGTAATTACACTTTCAAAACATTCACATTCACATAAACTTTAACAGCATTTTAAGCTTAATATTTCCATTTTATTCACTGAAAGAGATCAGGTAAAAGTAACCTCAAATTTGAAAACATTTCTTACAAAGATTCCTATAAAATAATGTTAAAAAACCAAAGTCCTGCACTACAGTTAAAATTGAGGTGTTTTCCTTTCAATTTAAAACCTCAATTTTCAAACCTTGATATCTTAGACTTTTCAATTGCAGGCAGTGGGAAGTTGGTTACAGAGAATAGTTACTATGAAGAAGGAGATTGCTGATAGCATACTTCTGAAGTACAACTGCTGCCTGTCATCTTAAAATGGTTAAGTAAGCAATCCAAAGAAAAATATGTTGAGGGGTAAATTGCTAACTCAATCGAGATGAAAGACTAGGTAGGTCAAACTGTATTTTTTTTCCATTTCCTTTAATACTAGTAGATAGTGTTAGTAGGAAGCTCAGCTATTTTTTCCACCCATAATGGCTTAGAAGAGCTTTCCACAATATAATTTACATGGCATCAGGGATTATCTTTTTATCTGCAAACTAAGCAAGATGAAATTATGTCACCACAAGTCTCTGCAGACAAGTATGTCAAAAAGACAAATTACACATTTATATTTGCATTCTTTTGCATTTTTAATATTGTTATATTCTTTGCATTTCTAATTATATTTGCATTTTAAATATTGAATTCATTTTTAATTTTGGTAGTAAAATGACATGATATAATTAGGAATGGATGGACATAGGACACTTTCAGAGCCTTTCTTTGCCAAAGCTGCAATCAACGACTTCTTTCCTTCCCATGGTACCCCAAGTACCCCAAAGACAAGGATAATGAAACTGAGCCCTAGCTGATTATTAATGTGGTACATCTTAGTATTGCTCACAATTATTCTTTCTTTCCTCTGTAAGATTATACACCTCCACCCTTGTGACACCTCCCGGTAGGCAGAATACACACCTCTGCCCAACCAGCAGGCTTGGTTACATCAATGGATATGGATGTTTTATGTGTCTGACTGTCTTGGGTGCCCTTGCCCTCTGCCGCAGGAACTGCATGTTCCAGGCAGAGGCTGAGGCTGAGCCTTCAGCTTAGTTCATGGAATGAGAAGAAACATGGAGTGGGTTTGTAGATGCAGACCTAGCACCAACTCACAGCCTTTACATAACATAAGAAAGAAAGAAATGTGTATGTTGTAGACGACTGAACTTCTGAGATGGTTACACAGCAAAACTGAACAATACAATCAGCAGTGGCTATTGATCTATCATATTGTCATACTACATGCATGCTATCCAATTATTGAATAAAAATATTACTAGACTATCACTGCCTTATCAGATTTACCTTTTTATTCTTACATAGCTGCCTCATGAGTTATGAGTGAATTCGAGAACTTGCTACAGAGTGATCCTCTTTCTCGTAGAGCAACCACAGAAACTGTTATGGGGCCTCTGTCTGCACTCTTTCTCTCTCTCTCTCTCTCTCTCTCTCCCCCCCCCCCCCCCGAGGCTCTAACCCAAATAACCAGAATGGTGTTGAGTATGCAGGTGGTGTAATACAGGGCAGCAGGAGCAAGAAATAAAATGACAAAAATAAGTCCATGACTAAAGTGACTCCATGGCCCCCTCTCAAAGCAGTCTCCATATCACAACTATCAATTGTAAATACCGTATATACTCAAGTATAAGCCAAGTTTTTTCGGCACAAAATTTGGCCAAGTTTGGGTTTTTCGGCACAAATTTTGTGCCGGAAAAACTCGGCTTATACTCGAGTATATACGGTAATACATGTTTTACATATTCTACTTAATAGTAAGGAGACTCTATATTTTAAAATCTTAAAAAGCTCCTAGTTTCAATCTATTTTATTTTGTCCTGTCAGAGTATCCCCTCAACTTTCCCATTCTCAACAGGTAGCTGTTAGTCTCGCCCCACTCCACACTGATGTTATCAAATCTTCTCAGTCAGTTCCTTCCCTTCCATGGTTTCTATTTACAGACTTCTGGGAGGTTGTAAATTTCTGGCAGCTCCTAGAAATACCATTCTCTCAACTGCTTCTTTCCCTTCTTTCGTCCTTGGGCTTACATTTTACTGTATCTTAAACCCATCATCCTCAATGCTTCACAACTATGACAATCCTGAAGTGCTTATAAGTCCATATCCTGCCCAAGTTGTGTGCACTTGCCAAGTTTACAAAAAGTGAAGCAACTGTGTGCCTATTTGTCTGTCTGTGCTCACACTGAAAATTTACCTGCAGTCTTCCAGATATTTTTGAGATATAGGTCATTATTCCCCCCCCCTTGCCTCTTTCTTCCTCTTCTTCTTTCTTCCTTTCCTTTTTCTTTTTCTTTTTGAGACAGCATCTCACAATGTCATAGCGTCTCACTATGTAGAGTGCTATGGCATCACAGCTCACAGCAATCTCAAACTCTTGGGCTTAAGTGATTCTCTTGCCTCAGCCTCCCAGGTAGCTGGGACTATAGGCACCTGCCACAATGCCTGGCTATTTTTTGTTATAGTTGTCATTGTTGTTTAGCAGTCCTGGGCTGGGTTTGAACCCAACAACCCCGGTATATGTGGCTGTGCCGTTACCACTGAGCTACAAGCGCCAAGCCTTTCTCCTCCTTCTTCATCTTCCTCTTTATTCTTCTCCTCTTTTCTCTTCCTCTCCCTCTTATTCAGACCTCATCCCTGGGTACAATAAACTTTTAATGATGTTTTGCTCATGGAAATAGTCTACTTTTTGTTAGCATTCCCAGTTCAGTAAAGCCATAGCAGTCAAGACTTGAAAGTTTGATGCCTAGCAACTCTGCTACTCACTTTGATCTTCCATGTCAGGTTGGTGCTGTGTTTTCTAACCCAGAATGTTTACTTGCTACAGCTCACTCACAGTTCTTAAGGTCCTGGTATGTAATTTTTCTCATCTGTACACAGACATCACCTGTATTAAATGGATATAGTGTTGGAGACCCTAAAATAAATGAGTATCTCCAAATATTAAAAAATAGATATAAGAATCAACAAGCAACAGATATATTAAGCCTCTCAAGTATAACCCAGCTGTTCACTGGAAACTGACAAGAAGGATGTAACAACTGGTGTCCATGACATGTGACATTGACAACTGACAATGACATGTGAAAATGTGTCAGTATCATCAAGCAGACATTCATCTGATATATGTATTGAACATCCACCATGTGCTGGGTGGGATGTGGATGCTGTTTAGAATGGAACTTGGTAACTGATAAAGAGTACTCAAAAAAGAATGTGTAAATCTATCCATATGTCAGGACTATACCAAACATGACCAAAGGAAAGAGAATTCTGACTGCACACCACAGTTCAACCTGGTCCATTTGAAAAGTGAGGTCAAAGATGACCAGTGTTGAATGATACTCTCCTTTAAAATCATCTAATTCTGTTTATTCTGATCAAAGTCAATAGGAAATTTTTTAAATGTAAATATTTGTATTAAAAAGTTTTTCTGATAATATGGGATGTTTAAAAAAAACTAAAAATGGAGAGAATGGAAGTATTTTTTTTATTATCCCAGCCTCCAAAAGTAACCACTGTTAACAATTTAGTATATAGCTGGTGGGCTTTCTAAATTTATCTAAATATTTAGTTTCTTATAACATTTATACTATTTCATAATCTACCAATTAACTTGCTTATTTTTAAGTTTATTTCTGCAGCAAGCTTACCTCTTACAAAGATAAAACTGTGAATACATAATGTGAATATTTTGGGCCACTTGGCATCTCCCTTTTCTGGTATAAATAAATAAAATTATATTGTGATTTAAAGGTAAAGTAAATTCAGATGGTACAATCTGATAACTTTGTAGGAAACTGACTTTAAAGAGGCTAAAACAAGTGGCAAGATCCAAATATTCTCACATCTGATAAAGGAATAAAATCAAATTTCCTAAGAAAGTTCTAAATGGATGGCAAAATAGGAAGCATAAGGAATCTGTCTCCTACCTGGATGACAACTTCATTCGCAGCATCTGTGTGATGTAACTATTTTGGAATTCTGGAGTCTATTGAAGAATTGCAACTTTCGAGGAAAGTCTTGGGTAATATTTCAGTCTGTTTTGGCCACTCTAACAAAATACCTTAGACTGAATCCCTTACAGAAATTAATTTCCCACAGTTCCAGAGGTTGGGATGCCCACGATCAAGGTGCCAGCACTATCTGGTGATGGCCTTCTTCCTCACAGCCACAACTTCTTGCTGTATCCTCACACAGTGAAAGTGGCAAACAAGTTCTCTCAGGCCTCTTTAACAAGGGCACTAATCTCATCTGTGGAGGCAGATCCTCATGACCCAGTAACCTCCTAAAGGCCCCACCTCTTACTGCTATTGCATTACGGATTAATACAAATTTTGAGAAGACACAAACAGATTGTAACAAATGATAATTTCAGTTACTTTTAGTCAATTTCAGCAATTAGCACAGAAGCAGCTACAAATAACCCACTCCTAGCCCCATAGCAGCTCACATACAGCTTGTAGGAATCATGGCAGATGAAAAGCAGCCTGTCTTCTAAGTATCAGAGATCTGTTCTCTGATCACTGCTTAGTACTTCAGATCACAAAGATACAGACACAAAGGCAGTCTTGCAGCAGCTCCTCTCATTTTTGCAAGTCTGTCCCCTTCTGACTGAAGTAATTTCCAGATGACTTAAAGGGCCAGCACCCACCCCACACTCTTGATTACTCTTCTTTTCTCATTTTGGGAATCAAAGTATGGAAGACTAGGACATTTGAAAGCAACTGCATATATATGGAAAATTAAAAAGTGGCAGTGCATGCCAAGAGAGGCATAGTCTCAGAAAAGGTTTGAAAAGACTTTAAGTGTACACCTAAGACTGATTCTTGCTACAAAGACTACCTATAACAATAAATAAATAACAAAATAACAAAAAGGGAAGAGGGATAATCTGATTTCCAGAATTACTACATTATTAGATTCAAAATCAGAAGACACACACACAATACGAAAAGGATGATTCATTTGAAGGAAAAAAATCGATCAATAGAAACTGTCCCTGAAAAAGACTTGATGAGAGATTTACTCAACAAAGATTTTAAAACAACTGGATGGGCACGGTCACTCACAACTGTAATCTTGACACTCAGGGAAGCTGAGTTCGAGGCCAGCCTGAGCCAGAGTGAGACCCTGTCTCTACTAAAAATGGAAAAATTAACTGAGCATTATGGTGGTCTACTGTAATCCCAGCTAATTGAAAGGCTGAGGCAGGAGTTTGAGGTTGCTGTGATCTAGGCTGATGCCATGGCACTCTAGCCTGGGCAGCAGAGTGAGACTGCGTGAAAAATAAAAGTAAATATTTTTAAAGTAACTGTCTTAAAGATACTCAAAGACCTAAAGAAAGCAAAGGAAACAATGTATGAACAAAATGGAAATACCAATAAAGAGATAGAAAACATAAAAAGAAACCCAGAAATGAATTCTGGAACTTAAAAATACAATACCTGAAATGAAAAATTCACTGTGGGGATTCAAAAGTGGAGTTAAACAGGCAGAAGAAAAAAATGAATGAACTTAATGACAGAACAGTGGAATTTGTTGAGGCTAAGGAATAGAAAGAAAAAAAAATTGCAGAAAAGTTAACAGAGTTGAAAGAACATCAACTTGACCATCATACACATTATGGACTAAAGGAGGGGAAGTGAGGGAGGAAGGAAAGGAGATAATATTTAAAGTCATAATGACTGAAAATTTACCAAATTTGATAAAAGACATACATATAATCATCTAAAATGAATAAATATGACCATCTAAGAAACTCCAAGTAAGAGGACTCAAAAAGATATACACCAAGACACACTAGAATCAACTTTCAAAAGACAACAAGGGTCTTGAAAGCAGCAAGAAGATAGCAATGTGTTAGACATAAGAGATTCTCAATAAGGTTATTTACTAATATATATAAGATAATTATTAATTTATGTTTGGGATACGCAATGTGTAAAGGTAAAATTTTTGGTATCAACAACTAAAAGGGGAGAGTACAGAGCTATAAGAAAGCGGAGTCTTTGCATACTATTGAAATTAAGTTGAAGTACAAGTTCTGACCATTAAGTTTGTGAACTTGTCGTAGAAAACATGCTACATATCCCATTGCTGAATATCACTACAGTTACCCTTGAGATACTCTCTTTGGGAAACTGTACCTTGATGCCAGTGCCTAGTGCACACTTAAGAGAAATTTTGGAACTCTTTTTCAGGAATGGCCATCAAAGCTGGTGTCATATTACCCTTGATATCCTGAATGTCATCCAAATATCTTCCTTTTAATATTTCCTTTATCTTTTGGTAAAGAAAAAGGTTACTAGGGGGCAGGTCAGATGAGCAGTGAGAATATTCCAATACCATTATTTGTTTACTGGCTAAAAACTCCCTCACAGATAAGTTTCAAATCAGATGGTGCATTGTCATGATGCAAGGGCCATGAGTTGTTGGTAAAAAGATCAGGTCATTTCATCTAACTTTTCACACAGCCTTTTAGCACTTCCAAATAGTAAACTTGGTTAACTTTTTGTCCTGTGGATACAAATTTATAATGAACAATATGTCTAATATATTAAAAGGTTAGCAATCTTATCATGACTCTTGATTTGGACTGATGGAACTTTTTTGGTAATGGAGAACTGACTTCCATTGAGCACTTTGACACTTTGTGTTAGGATTGTATTGGTACACCCATGTTTCATCACCAGTGATAAGATGGCCCAAAAGATCACCTTGTTCCTGCAAAAGGTCTTGGCAAAATTTAACCCTCCTTTGCTTTAATTCATCAGTGAGCTCCTTCAGGATCATTTTTGCACACATCTTTCTCATGCCAAAATTTTCAGTTAAGATTTTCCTGTTTCTCTGTTGATGTTTACTTGGTAGGCTAGGCTTCTCACAGTCAGCCACTGATTTTGATACATATTTGACAAATTTTGGCAATATTTTTGTCAGTGCTGCTCATTATTGGCCATTCTGACCTCTCTTCATTAGTGATGCTTTCCCTCCCCTCAGAAAAACCTTTAATCCATATGTACTTTGCCATTTTCTTCATAGCATTATTCTCATCAACTTGGACTAACATGTCTCTGATTTCATTTCCACTCTTGATAAGTTTAACAAGAAATTTACAAGTGTTTTCTCATTGCTCTAATTCAAGCTCTGACATTCTCATGATGGCAAAAAACAAACAAACAAACAAATGCAACAAGAATAATGAATGCCATTCAGCAAGACACCACCAAAGGTCAACATAAGTACAGCCGTGAGACACTGACATAACAACGTTATGAACCCTCACTGAGCTGTTTGTACAATTCTACAAGTGGTGGTAAGTTTGTGAACATAATTGTCAGACCTCATAAATTCAAATTAGAGTATTATAACTTTAGCATATCAAATGTAATCTCAAAGGTAACTACAAAGAAAATTGCCATAGAATATACATAAAAGGAAATAAGAAATAAATTTATACCTATGGTGTGTCTTACAAGGGTACATGTGAAACTCTCTAAATGTAGAATATAAATGTCTTAACACAATAACTAAGAAAATGCCATGAAGGTCATGTTAACCAGTTTGATGAAAATATTTCAAATTGTATAGAAAACCAGCACATTGTACCCCCATGATTGCATTAATGGACACAGATATGATTTAATAAAAAATAAAAATAAAAATAAAAAATTTAAACATTTCTCTACAAAGAAAAAAGTCAACTGAACATGAAAGAAGACAGTAATGTAGGAAATAAGAAACAAATACGTTATGGGGCATATAGAAAACATACAATAAGCCCCTCCTTATCAGTAATTAGTGAAAAAGTAAGTGGAGTAAATTCTTCAAATAAAGAAAGAGTTTGGTAAAGTGGATTTATCCGACTATCTACAAGAAATTTGCATTAGATTAAAACAAAAAAAAAACATGTCATTTAAAAGTGAAAGAGCATAAAAAGATAGCCCATAAAAACAGTAAACAAAAGAGAGTAGGATTTCCTATGCTAAGATCACACAAATTAGACTTTATATCAAAGAGATTTATACAAACAAGAAAAAGGCATTGTACATTAACAAAAGTTTCAGCATAGCAAGAACAATTATAAATATGCATGCAATAAAGTGCTATTGAAATATATGAAGCAAAACTGACAAAATGAAGGCAGAAATAGGCATTTCTACAATAGTTGGAAACTTGAAGCTCCACTCTCAATAATGAAAAGAGCAACCATATAGACATCATGTATGGAAGTAGAGAACTTAACACAGCAAACTAGATAATGACACACAAGTAGAGAATACTCTACTAACAACAAAAAGCATACGCAGTGTTCTGAAGTGTACATGGGGCATTTTGTAGGGTTGGCTATATATTGGATCACAAATTAATTCACAATAGATTTTAAAAGATAATATCATACAGAATATCTATTCAATGGAATGGCATATCAAGCATAATGGAATGGATAAGTTAGAAATTAATAACAGAATAAAGAAGAAAAATTAAAACATTTACAAATTTGTGAAAAGTACACATCATGCTCTTAAATAGCCAGTAGATTAAAGGAAAAATCAAAAGGAAAACTAATATTTAGAGATAAATGAAAATGAAAACACAACAAATCAAAACTTATGGGACATGGAGAAAACACTGCTAAGGAGGGAAAGTACGGTTATAAACACATTACAAAAATCAAGGAAGATTTCAACTCAAAACCTACCTGTACAACTTAAGAAACTAGAAAAAAAGAATAACACACTAAAACCAAAGCTAGCAGAATGAAGGAAATAATAAAAATTGGAATAGAGATAAATAAAATCAAGATTTAAAAAGCAATACAGAAAAATCAATAAAATTAAAAGCTTATTTTGAAAAAAATCAACAAAATTAAAATATTTGCTAGTTAGATTACAGAAAGAGAGAAGACAAATTATTAAAATCAGAAAAAGAAGTGCAGACATTATTACTGATTCTATAGAAATAACAAGAGTTCTGGAAAGGATTATGAATATCTGTACACCAATAAATTGGGTAACCTTTATAAAATGAACAAGTGTTAGAAACTCAAATCTACCAAGCCTAAATCATGAAGAAACAGAAAATCAAATATGAATAGAATAGACGTATAACAAGAAAAGAGATTGAATCAGAAATAAAAAGCTGACAGAGAAAATCCTTGGATGACTTTACTAATGCATTCTACCAGGCATTTAAGGAAGAACTAATTCTTGCTTTGAGAAGAACCAATTCTTCTCAAACTTTTATTAAAAATTAAAGGCAGGGAAAATTTTCAAACTCATCCTATGAGACCAATAGTATTCTGGTACTAAGCTATATAAAGACACAAGAAAAGAAAGCTAAAGATCAATATCCCAAAATGTACGATAAAAAGCAAAATGAAACACTATTATCTTAATTGATAAAGAAAAATCATTTGAAAAATTTAATACCCTTTTATAATTTAAAAAACTCAAAAATTAGAAATAGAAGAAAATTACCTCAATATAATAAAAATTATTTATAAAAATGTATTTAAAAAATCATACTTGATAGTGAACGAGTGAAATCTTTTCCTCTCAGAATAGGAACAATGCAAAAAGGCTCACTTTCACCACTTCTAGTAACATAGTACTGGACATTTTATCCAGACCAATTAGTTAAGAAGTAAAAGATATCCAAATTGGAAAGGAGGAAGCAAAATATTCTCTGTTCATGGATGATATGATCTTGTATGTGCAAAATGCTGAAGATGCCACATAAAAAAACTATTAAAACTAATAAATGAATTCAGGAGGTGGTGCCTGTGGCTCAAAGGACTGGGCGCTGGCCCCTATGCTGGAGGTGGTGGGTTCAAGCCCAGCCTCAGTGAAATAAACAAAATGCAAATTAATTAATTAATTAATTAAATGAAGCAGCAGAATAAAAGTCAGCACACAAAAATCAGTAACGTTTCTATACACCAACAATGAAAAATCTCAAAGGAAATTAAGAAAACAATTTCATTTACAGCAACATTACAAAGATTAAAATACTTAACCAAAGAAATGAAAGACTTGTACTGTAGAAAATAGAAGTTATTGCTGAAAGAAATTAAAGGCATAAATAAATAAAAACACATCCCATATTTATGGATTAAGACATTTTTAAATATCAGTAATACACAAAATGATATAAAAATTTAATCCAAATCCTTTCAAAATCTCAAGACTTACCTAAAGTTCACATAAAATCTCAAAGGTGAGATTCCGTTAGAATCTGGCCCAAGCCAAACTACAACAAAAAAATAAAGCCAGGCATTGTGGCAGGTGCCTGTAGTCCCAGCTACTTAGGAGGCGAGGCAAGAGAATCACCTAATTCTGGGAGCTGAAAGTTGCTGTGAGATGTGATGCCACGCCACTCTAGCAAGGGTGACAAAGTGAGAATATCTGTCTCCAAAAAATAAATAAATAAATAAATAAATAAATAAATAAATAAATAAATAAAATCTCAAAAGAATCTTTTTTTTAAGTTTTAAAATTACTTTTTTTTATTAAATTATACCTGTGAACATTAATGCAATTATAGGGTACCATGTGCTGGTTTTACATACAATTTGAAATGCTTTCATCAAACTAGTTAACATAGCCTTCGCTGCATTTTCTTAGTTATTGCGTTAAGACATGTATAATCAGGGGTTAGGATTAAAGATGGTGGCCGAGTAACAGCTTCCCTGCAACTGGGCATGGCGAGTCAGGGGAGACAAGACTCCAGGTATCTCTGGCCGGTGGGATCTACCTATAATCATCCCTTTGAGGATACAGGGAGCCAGCATGGGACTTCTAGACCCCAAGAGGGTGACAAAAACAGTGGAAAACTGGCAAGTGGTTGCATGTGTTCGATGGACCTAATCACCCCAGCAAATGTGAGTACAAGCAGCAGTGAGACTGCAAAACGGAAAGGCCTTACCTGTGAACTGTTTTGGTGTTCTTGGACTTGGCGCTCAGTTGAACTGCCTTGGGGAGAGCTTGAGCAGGAGTGAGGAAAACTTTGGGCATTGTCTGGGGCCCCAGACTGAGCCACTGAGCTGGGCACAGGAGGCCATTGTGGAAGAACTGCCCCAGCAAGCTTCGCCCTCAGAATACCAAAGCAAAAATCGGGTGGGACAAAGTAACCTAATAACTGAGCAGCCTAAAAGCAGGGGCTGAGCTGCTTTATAGCCTTAATCCTTAGGGGCAGAGGGAGATGGTTTTGGCACACTGGAGCCTTGGGCTGTTGCCCTGGGTAGAGTGCCGTGACGTCACAGCTCATAGCAACCTCAACTCCTGGGCTTGGTGCTGCCCAGACCTCCATAAGAGCTGTGCAGCGACCCCCAAACAGTGACCCGAAACCACCGGGCCTCTACATTCCCTGACCAGGAACTACAGAAGTCACGCAACACTGTATCCTAGCTCCTGTGTCCTCCCAGCCTCCACCCTAGACCGTTCATTTGGCCAGGGACCCTGGTAGCTGCGTGCCCTCTTGAGCCCTCCCTGCCTTTGCATAAAGCCCTTCTCCTGGCAAGAGACTGCTGGAGCCTTGGGCTCTCTGTGCCAAAGTCACTGGGCACCAGACACTCCCAGAACCGTGCACACCACCCCCAGCCCTGTTGCTGGATCTGGGTGAGTCACACACCAGAGCTGCTTCCACAACCAGAACTCTGTAGCTGGAGCAGCCCCAGAGGAAATACACAGGGTCACTCCCTACAAAAATCCAACAATAACCAAGCCGAACAAACAGTCAAGGACTCTATTCCTTTCACAGTAGTGTCAAAGAAAATGAAATATTTGGGAGTATACCTAACAAAGGACATGAAAGATCTCTACTAAGAGAACTATGAAACTCTAAGAAAAGAAATAGCCGAACATGATGTTAACAAATGGAAAAACATACCATGCTCATGGCTGGGAAGAATCAACATTGTTAAAATGTCCATACTGCCCAAAGCAATATAATTTTAATGCAATACCTATTAAAGCTCCATTGTCATACTTTAAAGATCTTGAAAAAATAATACTTCGTTTTATATGGAATCAGAAAAAACCTCGAATAGCCAAAACATTACTCAGCAATAAAAAACAATGCAGGAGGAATCACACTACCAGACCTGAGACTGTACTATAAATCAATAGTGATCAAAACAGCATGGTACTGGCA
>CAUYPK010081220.1:0-19884 GCA_963574355.1 Loris lydekkerianus
CTGACAACACTCAAATCCAGATACAGCAACCAGCATCCCAAGTCACCGTTGTCAAAACACCACAGCTACAAGCTGGTATGAATTCTATACAGATACACCAACCTGAATCCCAAGTCACCACAGTCATCAAAACACCACAGCAACAAGCTGACAGAAATTCGATCCAAATACACGAACCTGGATCCCAAGTCACCGTCGTCAAAACACCACAGCTACAAGCTAGCAAGAATTTAATCCAGATACACCAACCTGAATCCCAAGTCACCACTGTCATCAAAACACCACAGCAACAAGCTGACAACACTCAAATCCAGATACAGCAACCAGCATCCCAAGTCACTGTCATCAAAACACCACAGCTAGAAGCTGGCAAGAATTCAATCCAGATACATGAACCTGGATCTCAAGTCACCACAGTCATCAAAACACCACAGCAACAAGCTGACAGAAATTCAATTCAAATACAAAAATCTGTATCCCAAGTCTCTGTCGTCAAAACACCACAGCTAGAAGCACGCAGGAATTCTATCCTGATCCACGAACCTGAATCCCAAGTCACCACTGTCATCAAAACACCACAGGTAGGAGCTGGCAAAAATTTGATCCAGATACATGAACCTGAATCTCAAGTCACCACTGTCATCAAAACACCACAGCTACAAGCTGACAGAAATTCAATCAAAATACACAAATCTGGATCCCAAGTCACCGTCGTCAAAACACCACAGGTAGAAGCTAGCAAGAATTCAATTCAGTTACACGAATCTGGATCCCAAGTCACCACCATCATCAAAACACCACAACTACAAGCTGACAACACTCAAATCCAGATGCAGCAACCTGCATCCCAAGTCACTGTCATCAAAACACCACAGCTAGAAGCTGGCAAAAATTCAATCCAGATCAATGATCCTGGATCCAAAGTCACTGTCATCAAAACGCCACGGCAACAAGCTGCTTTGAAGTCTATCCAGATACGCGAATCTGGATCCCAAGTCACTGTTGTCAAAACACCACAGCAACAAGCTGACACGAAGTCTATCCAGATACATGAATCTGGATCCCAAGTCACCACCGTCATCAAAACACCACAACTACAAGCTGACAACCATCCAATCCAGATTCAGCAACCTGCATCACAAGTCACTGTCATCAAAACACCACAGCAACAAGCTGACACGAAGTCTATTCAGATACATGAGTCTGGATCCCAAGTCACCATCGTCAAAACACCACAGCTACAAGCTAACACAAAGTCTATCCAGATACACGAACCTGGATCTCAAGTCACTGTCATCAAAACACCACAGCAACAAGCTGACACAAAGTCTATCCAGATACATGAATCTGGATCCCAAGTCACTGTTGTCAAAACACCACAGCAACAAGCTGACAAGAATTCCATCGAGATACACCAACCTGGATCCAAAGTCACTGTCATCAAAACACCACAGCTACAAGCTGACACGAAGTCTATCCAGATCAATGAACCTGGATCCAAGGTCACTGTCATCAAAACACCACAGTTACAAGCTGACACGAAGTCTATCCAGATACACGAACCTGGATCTCAAGTCACTGTCATCAAAACACCACAGCTAGAAGGTGGGAAGAATTCAATACAGATACTGCAACCTACATCACATGTCACTGTCATCAAAACACCACAGCAACAAGCTGACACAAAGTCTATCCAGATTAACGAACCTGGATCCAAAATCACTGTCATCAAAACACCACAGCAGCAAGCTGACACAAAGTCTATCCAGATACACAATTCTGGATCCCAAGTCACTGTCGTCAAAACACCACAGTTACAAGCTGACAAGAATTCAATCGAGATACACCAACCTGGATCCAAAGTCACTGTCATCAAAACACCACAGCAACAAGCTGACATGAAGTCTATCCAGATACACGAACCTGGATCTCAAGTCACTGTCATCAAAACACCACAGCTTCAAGCTGACAACCATCCAATCCAGATACAGCAACCAGCATCCCAAGTCACTGTCATCAAAACACCACAGCTAGAAGCTGGCATGAAGTCTATCCAGATACACGAACCTGAATCTCAAGTCACCACTGTCATCAAAACACCACAGCCACAAGCTGACACGAAGTCTATTCAGATACATGAACCTGGATCCCAGGTCACCACTGTCATCAAAACACAGCCGCTGCAGGCTGACAACAATCCGATCCAGATACAGCAACCTGGATCCCAAGTCACCACTGTTATCAAAACACAACAGGTAGAAGCCGACAAGAATTCAATCCAGATACATGAACCTAGATCGCAAGTCACTGTCATCAAATCACAACCACTAGAAGCTGACAAGAATTCAATCCAGATACAACAACCTGTATCCCACATCACTGTCATCAAAACACCACAGCTGGAAGCTGACAAGAATCAAAACCTGATACAAAATCCTCAAGTTCAAGAGTATGCCCCAAATGCAAATAGATTCCTTGCCCAATATATAGCTAACGAACAATATCTACTCTACCATGGACAAAAAAACAGATACCAGAAGGAGTTCCACAAGAAGTATAATCTTATAATGATAAAGAATGAAGGTGACAACGGGACACAAAATCTTAACCAAGATGAAAGGCATAGCAATGATGTCTATGCAATTCCATCACCATATGCAAGCAGAGTAATAAATCTAGTCCGTCACAGACAACATGGTAGACACCAGGATGGATCTAAAGACACTTGTGTTTCCCAAAATGTTGACAATAGCTTTAAAGTTCTGCAAGATCATGCTAACCATGAAGGGTTTCCAAAACATGCAATGGCAAAGATAATCCAATATCCACAAAGAGCTATCAGGCGTTAACCTCTTGAACAACAGGACCAATATCAAGGTAAGTTCTTTATCCAGTACTAGAAACACCTGCCCACAGGTTTAGAACTAGTACATGGGGTCTCCTCAGGACCATTTTGAGACTGATAACCCTTATCCATACCAACAGAAGTTCTATGTTACAAGCTGTGGGAATGGGAGCACCATTCCCTGGTGAAAAGACCCCCTAGCAGTAGCAGGGAAACATACCTAGTATATTACTGTTTTTTTGTTTTTTTTTTTATTGTTAAATCATAGCTGTGTATTACTGGGTTTTAAAATTTCCATGCTTAATTAAGTATTCAATGATTTTTTTGCACATGCTTAGCAGTTACATTTTTTTCAACATGCACTGAATATGTATGCATATTTATAAGTTTATCATATACTCTTGTCAATTCTTATACCTTGGATTAGAAAGCTGTGATTTCTTATATAAAACATTATAGTAGTTAATATTTTCTTTGCGCACATCAGTGAATTTTCTTGCATCCCTGTTGGGGTTCTTCTATTCTTCTTCAGACATCACAAGTCCAAGGATTAGCTGTCCTTTCTCTCAGAATACAGAAGAGATGAGGAGAAAGAAAAAAATCTCTGTTCACCATGTAGAAGAGGAGATGGAGATGGAAAGGGAGGCAGAAGAAATGGCGGGGGATGTCAGATGTCCACTGGACATTTGCAATGTCATCAGAGGAAAACTAAATCCCACTGAGGGAAAAGATGCTTCTTTGTCCCTTTTAATAAGTAGCACTTTAGCTGAAGAGAGGATGTGCAGCAGAAATCAGGGCTCCAGCTGACAACTACTGGCCTGGCATTATAACGTGCAGGGGCTTGGTCCAACTTGAGCTGAAGAAGGCAGATACCCCACCTTCCCTCCCCAGAGCCCCCTCTTAACTACTGATTGTCCTCTCTCTCTCTCTAGGTGTCACCTGACCTCAGTGAAGTCTGTGAAGTCTCTGAGATACAGACTCCTAAGTGATTCCAGATCCTTGGTCCATGGATGACCCCACTAGCTCACGCTTTCTTGTCCTTGGGGTTTCTAAACCTAAAGCTCCTTCAAACACTTGCTTGCCAATAAAGAGATCACCTTTTGCTTCATTACTTTTGGCTCCTGTGATTTTTGGATTCCTGGAAGTCAGTGGGTAGGAGAAATTCCTAAAAGAGATGGTTACAGGATATATGACAATATTCACTGGGTAAAATTTTGTTCAGGGTTTTTGCCTTCCTGTTTGCAGACTGTTTTATTTTCACTTAACATCCTTTGTCATGTTTTGGTATAAAATCATAGTGAAAATCAAACTTCTTTGCAAACTAAAAGGTTTTGTGTCACTATGTGAGGCTGCAAACAGAAAACTTGAGAATAAAAGGGCAGACACTAAGTTATTTTCATGTTAAACCAATTGAAAAGGATTTTGCTTTCTAAATTTGGACTTGAAGTCAGTGAGCACAGGCCCAGCCAGAGCAAGAAGAAAAAGTCGCGTTGCACAGTAAAAAGCAAAAACCTGAGGCAGCCAGAAGATTGTGCTAGAAAAGCAGGTCTTGCTAAATAGAGCAGTCGCTCTGAGTCTAGAGCAATTATTTCCCTGGTATCTCTCTGCCTCTCATATCAGATCCCGTTTCTCCTGTGTGCCTTCATAAATCTACTTCTCACCATTGCAGAAGTCAGCTATGTTCTTTGTACCAAGCAAGTAAGACAGCATACACTTTTAGAGGAGAGCAGAAAGAATGTGAAGGTTTATTTGGCCTTGGGTTTTCATTCTAAAATGATCTCGTCAGTCTTTTGACATGGCCAACTTAAGAAGTTTTTATAAAGTCATAGAGACACAAAGACATAAGTTAAAGAATAATAAAATATTCATTATGCAAGTTAAACTACAGTCCCATGGAGAACAATGAATAAGCATTTTTCATTAATCTAGAAATGACCTTGAATTACCACATTATTTTGTTCTCTCTTTGTGTCTGAGTGTGTCTCAGTGTTAATGAATTACAAGTAAACACCTCAATTGCACCCATATTTGAACACTGTTGGATGGGGAGGTTTCAATTGTTCTAGATTGAAAGTGGGAAGAGGGGTCCTGATGACTGTCCTGCCAAAGACATTTTCCTCCTGTTGCCTAAAAACCATCATATAAATTAAGAATGATGAAAGGCCAGGCTAGCCCTACAGCACCTGGAGAAGTCCTGGGGGGCTCTAGGAAGTTATACCCCAGGGTTATTTCACATTTTCTCTTCCTGGGAGGTGAAAGGAAACAAGTAGTACCTCCAGGTCAACTTGAGCCCCTTCTGACTGGAGAACCAGAGCTCCCTCCGCTAGTGGGACCCAGAGTTGATGCAAACAGGTCAAGCCTCCAGGTGCACCCTCACACTTTTCTTGCATGATAAAACTGAGCAAACTCTCTGTGTTCGCTAGGACTATCTTCCTTTGCCTCCACATGGCCCAGGCTGGAGTCACAAAGAATCTGGGTAGAGCTAGGATATTCTGTGTGTGATTGAGGTTGTGGAATGTTTCCTCTGAGGGGCGTCTGGAATGACCTAGCCCTGATTCCTGAAAGGGAAGCATCGATGCCCCCAACTCGCCCTGTGGCATTCTTTCTCCAGCTAAACCTAAACCAGGATATTGCCCAGAGTTTACTCTTTCTGCCCTTTTACCATGTTACCTATGTGCCAGTGTGATAAAGGTTGCCAGGGGGTCAAAGAGGGCTGCAACTTCAACTGCTGACATCAGTGTATGGACCCCTGGGAGACTTTGCTCTGAGGTGGGCAGTCCCAGGTCTGTGGTTCTCACCCTGGCTGGCTCCTGTAACCTTCCTGCAGAACCATTTGTCTTATGGGAAGTTGAGAAATTCTCAGGCCCCTAGAACTCACAGCTATCAGAGGCCACTGTACAGTTCAGGGCAAGGCTCAGTAGACCTCTTTGCTGAGACTATGCACCATTCATTTCATGTAATGGGCAATGGCTTCTCCTTTGTGTAATGGGGACACATGTGCCCTGAACAGTTTGCACCTTCCTATATCTCTGGTTCTGTCTTCTCTTCCAAGGTGGTAAACCCCTTCTCAACCAGGACTGAGGAGACACTTGCACTATAGGCTCAGACTTGGATAACTAGTTTACAATTCTTCCATGTTCCTCCCAGACCCAAGACTTTCCTTTTTACAAGAGTTAAATTCTTACTAATATAACAAAATAAAGAAATAAAGCATTGAATATTTAAAACTACAGGAAAAATTTTAAGATAGCTGGAACTCACTCTCTCTATCTCAATCTCTATTTCTCTATCTCTGTATCTGTCTTATTTGTATCTGAATCTCAGATGGCCCCGTCTCCACAAGCAGACTTTCTGGTTGGGTGGGGCCGCTTCAGCCTCTCCCTAGGTGCTTTCCCCAGAAACTGGGAACAGATTTTCAAACTTTGTCAAAACAGCTACCTAACCTGCTGTTGTGGAGCCTGAGGGCAAGCTCACCCAAACCAGCCCCACCCAGCCTCACTCCCCATCCCACCCTGCTGTTGCAGAGAATAAGAACTCATTCAGAAGTTCCAGGGCCCCACCCACCAGCGGAGATGTTCAAGCTCTCTGGAGAGGTTAGAACCAGTCATAGGTCTCAAAAATAACACTGCAAATTGCTCCTTCCAGCAAGCGCCATCTACTGCCAGGGAAGTCAATTTGCACAGCCTTTTACAGAGCATTTATTGACTCTATCTTACACGGTGAGATTGATTCTCACCCACAAGCATCACCTATTGTCTCAGGGAATAAAGTGGGCATGTCAATATAATTCACATCATCAAGAAGTCCACAGGGCAATAGAAAGAGAAAATATTTCAAAGATCTCCAACCTCTCTCATTAAAGTAAGACAGGGAATCTGACCACACACATAGTTCACCACTGCTGTAGACTGCAAACCATGAGCAACTGAGGAAAAACACCACACTAAGGATATTATAACCAAGTCTTCTACTCAGAACCTAGATTGCCATCAAAGCCCCCACAAACAAAGATAAAGGTTCTTACCCAAGATATGCTACACCTGTATAAGGGAGACAGAGGGAAAAAGCTCCATCTAAACAAGAAAAAAAATCCCCAAAATAATAACAAGAAACAGTAACTGCTCGAGTTAAGAAGGAATCAGCAAAAGAACTCTGGAAGTATGAAAAATCAGAGTGAAAAGACACCCACAAAAGGGAACACAATCTCTCTAGCAGTGGATACAAACCAAAATGAACAAATTGAAATGACAAAGAATTCCAAATATGGGTTGTAAGGAAATGCAACAAAATTCACTAAAGACGTAGACATATTAAAGAAAAAATGGAATTTCTAGAAATGAAAAATTCATTTAAGAAAATACAAAACACAGTGGAAACTGTGTTTCCAAAAAGAATAGACTAGATCAGGAAGAAGAAAGAATGTCAGAGCTTGAAGATAACTCTTTCAAATTAACTCACTCAGTCAAAAATAATGAACAGAGAATTAAGAGGAATGAAAAAAAAATTCTACAAGAATTACAGGATTATGCAAAATGGCCAAATATAACAATCTTAAGCATCACTGAAGGTGAAGAAGAAACTGCACAGGGGCTGGAAAACTTATCTGGGGAAATAATTGAGGAAAATTTTTCTGGCCTTGCTAAAGATTTAGATACTCAGATACAAGAAGCTCAACAAACACCTGGGAGACTCATTAAAAGAGGCAATTAAAAATTACATATATCAGACTGGCTAAAGTCCACATGAAGGAAGAACTTCTATGACCCATAAGAAGAAAACATCAAATAACTTACAAATTAAAATTCATTAGGCTAACTACAGACTTCTCAATAGAGATCTTATAAGCCAGAAGGGATTGAACCCCATCTGTAGTCTTCTTGAACAGAACAACTGCCAGCATAGAATACTATATTCTGCAAAAACTAAGTTTCATAAATGAAGGAGAAATAAAGATCTTTCCAGATCAGCAAACACTGAAAGAATTTGTCAAAATCAGCCCTGCCCTGCCAGAAATACTCAAAACTGCATAATACATGGATCAGCACAATGGTCACACACCATTATAAAAGCACCCAAAAGTTAAAGCTCAGAGCTCATATAAAACAGTATATAAGAGATAAAACAAAACAACAAATTACTGCCCAAAGTATGAACAGAATAGGATCCCACATGTTAATCCTATTAATCAATGTGAATTATTTAAATTCCCCACTCAAGAGACATAGCCTGATTGAGTAGATGAAAAAAATAAAACCAAGTGTTTGCTGCCTCCAGGAAACACATCTAACTTACAAGGATTCTTACAGATTCAAGGCTAAGGGATGGAAAAAAAATATTTCATGTAAAATATTCACCAGAGGAAAGCAGGTTTAACTATTCCTATATTTTCTTTTCACCAAAAGAAAGCAGGTTTAGTCATTCTTTTTTACTTGCCATCTTTTTTAATGGTAAGAACATTTAAGATCTCTTAGCATTTTTAAGTATATAATACATTATTAATAGCCAGCTATTAATAATCTTATATCAGATAAAATTAACTTTAAGTAATAGTAAAGAAAGACAAAGATGCTCATTATATAATGGTAAATGGAGCAATTCAATAAGAAGACATAACAATCCTAAACATGCACCTAACACAGGACCACCCTGATTCATAAAACTACTAGATCTAAGCAATGAGATCAACAGTAGCATTGTAAGTGCCAGGGACATCAATATCCCACTGAGAGAGCTGAACAGATCATCCAAGCAAAAAACAAATTAAAAAACACAGAAAATAAATAAAGAATGTCTGTGCAGAACTCTAGAACAAATAGACATAACAGATGTTCACAGAATATTTTATCCCCAAATCACTGATTATATACTGTTCTCATTAGCACATGGAACATTCTCTGAGACTGATCATATTTTAGGCCACAAATCATGACTCAACAAATTCCAAAAAATTTAAAATCATGCCAGGTGTCTTCTCAGAGCACAGTGAAATAAAATTAGAAATCAACAACAAGGGAAACACCCAGTTTTACACAAAATCATGGAAATTAAACAACCTCCCGCTGAATGATTATTGGATCAATGTTGAAATCAAGATGGAAATCAAAAGATTCCTAGAACTGAGTGACAAAGGGAACATGAGTTATCAAAATGTGTAGGATTCAGCAAAAGCAACCCTTAGGGGAAAATTCATAGCTTTAAATGCCTATAACAAAAAGGCAGAAAGATCACAAGTTAACAATCTAAAGGCATGTCTCAAGGAATGAGAAAAGGAAAAGAAAGCCAAACCCAAGGCCAGCAGAAGAAAAGAAATCTGACCAAGGGGGTGGCGCCTGTGGCTCAATGGAGTAGGGCCCTGGCCAGAGGTGGTGGGGTGGTGGGTTCAAATCAGCCTTGGCCAAAAACTACAAAAAGAAAGAAAGAAAGGAAGGAAGGAAGGAAGGAAGGAAGGAAGGAAGGAAGGAAGGAAGGAAGGAAGGAGAGAAATCTGACCAAGGCTGGAGCAGAACTTAATTAAATCAAAAACAAAAAAATAATTTAGAAGATCACTGAAACAAAATGTTGGTTCTTTGAAAGATAAAATCAATAGATATCTTACTAGATTAACCAGGAATAGAAGAGAAAGGACACTAATAAGCTCAATCAGGAAAGCAAAGAGGAGATATTACAACTGATACCACAGAAATATAAAATACCATTTATGAATACTATAAAAATCTCTATGAACATAAACTAAAAAGGTACAGGAAATGGACAAATTCCTGAGATTGTACCTACCAAGACTCAATCAGGAAGAGATAGAATTTCTGAAGATCAATGATGAGCAATGAGATTGAAACAGTAATAAAAAAAAATTCCAACAACAAAAAAAGCCCCAGACCAGTTGGATTCACAGCCAGATTTTATCACACCTACAAAGAAGAGTTGGTACCCATACTGAAGAAACTATTGCATGTTTTGTATGAAGCCAATATTGCTTGATGTTAGAACCAGAAAAGGACACTACAAAGAAAGAAAACTACAGGCCAATGTCCCTTATGCATATACATACAAAAATCCTCAATAAAGGCTTGGTGCCTGTAGCTCAAGCAGCTAAGGTGCCAGCCACATACACCAGAGCCAGAGGGTTCAAATCCATCCCCGGCCTGCCAAACAACAATGACAACTACAACCAAAAAATAGCCAGGCATTGTGGCGGTGCCTGTAGTCCCAGCTATTTGGGAGGCTGAGGCAAGAAAATCACTTAAGCCCAGGAGTTGGAGGTTGCTATGAGCTGTGATGCCATGGCACTCTACCCAGGGTGACAGCTTGAGTCTCTGTATAAAAAAAAAAAAAAAAAAAAAAAATCCTCACTAAAATACTAGCAAACCAAATTCAATAGCACATTAAAAAAAAAACAAACTCCACCATAACCAAGTGGGCTTTATCTCAGGAATGCAAGAATGGTTTGACATATATAAATCAATAAATGTGATTCACCACATAAACAAAAGCAAAATTAAAGTTTATATGATTGTCTCAATAGATGCAGAAAAAGCATTTGACAAAATTCAGCACCCTCTTATGATAAAAACCTTCAACAAACGAGGCACAGGAGGAACATATCTCAAAATTATAAAAGCCATATATGACAAACACCCAACATCATTCTGAATAGGGAAACATTCCTACTAAGAACTGGAACAAGACAAGGATGCCCATTGTTACCAGTTTTTTTCAATATAGTGCTGGAAGTCCTAGTCAGGCAATCAGGCAAGAAATAAAGAGCATCCAAATCAAGAAAGAGGAAGGAAAATTATTGGTTTTTGCTGACAATATGGTCTTATCCCTAGAAAACCCTAAGAATTCCACCAAGAGACTCCTAGAATCAATAAATCTAGCAAAGTCTTAAGGTACAAAATCAATGTACACAAATAAGTAGCATTTCTATATATTTATAATAGTTAAGGTAAGAGTCAAATCAAAAACTCTGTATCATTCACAATTGCTACAAAGAAAATAAAATACCTAGGAATATACTTACCAAGGAGGTAAAACAGCTCCACAAAAAGAACTATGAAACACTAAGAAGAGAAATTCCAGAGGATACAAATAAATGGAAAATATATCATGCTCATGGATTGGTAGACTCAACATTGTTAAAATGTAAAATACTTCTCAAGAGGATTTATAGATTCAATGAAATCCCAATCAAAATACCAACACTGTATTTCACAGATCTAGAAAAATTAATTCTACATTTCGCTTGGAACAAGAACCCAAATAGCTGAGGCAATCTTAAGCAAAAAGAATAAACCCTGAGGCATCACATCACCACACTTTATATTAGGCTATAGTAAGCCGAACAGCATGGTATTGGTATAAAAACAGAGACATAGACCAGTGGAACAGAATAGAAAACTCAGGTATAAAACCATCCATGTCCAACCAACTGATCTTTGACAAACCAGACAAAAATATATACTGGAGGAAAAAAATCCCCATTCAATAAATGGTGCTGGGAAAATTGGATATCCACATGCAGAAGAATAAAACAAGACCCCTGTCTCTCACCATTCACAGGAACTAATTCAAGATTGATAAAAGACTTAAACGTAAGGCAAGAAATCATAAGAATTCTAGAAGAAAATGTTGGGAAAACTCTTCTAAATATCAGCACAGGTAAAGACTTTATGAAGAAGACTCAATGATAATTACAGCAATAACAAAAATAAATGAATGGAACTTGATTAATTTAAAAAGTTTCCGCACAGCCAAGGAAATAATCAGCAGAGCAAATGGACAACCTACAGAATGGAAGAAAATAGTCACAATCTATACAATCTATTTGATAGAGGACCAATAACCAACAACCAGTTTCTACAAAGAACTCTAGCAAATCAGTAAGAAAAAAATCAAACAGTGCTGTCAAAAACTAGGCAAACACATGCACAGAAGCTTTTCAAAAGAAGACAGAAATGGCCAACAAACATATGAAAAAATGCTCAACATCACTAATCATCCCAGAGAAGTGTAAATTAAAACTACAAAAAGATACCACCTTACCCTATTCAAATGGCTTTTATTAAGAAATCTATAAACGGTGGCACCTTTAGCTCAATGGGTAGGGCGCTGGCCACATACACCGAGGCTGGTGGACTCAAACCCGGTCCGGGCCAGCTAAAACAACAATGGCAACAATAAGGACAACAACAACAACAACAACAAAAAAAAAATAGCCGGGCATTGTGGTCGGTGTCTGTAGTCCCAGCTACTTGGGAGGCTGAGGGAGGAGAATCGCTTAAGCCTAAAGAGTATGAGGTTGCTGTGAGCTGTGACACTACAGCACTCTACTGAGGGCAACATAGTGAGACTCTGTCTCAAAAAAAAAAAAAGGAAATCCAAAATTCACAGGTGCTGGCATGGATGTAAAGGAAAAGAACACTTATTCACTTTTGGTAGGACTGCAAATGAGTACAGCCTCTATGGAAAACAGTGTAGAGATACCTTAAAGAACCAAAAGCAGACCTACCCAAAGAAAAAGAAGTCAGTTTATCAAAAAGACACATGTACCCAAATGTTTGCTGAAGCATGATTTATAATTGCAAAGATGTGGAATCAACCTAAGTACCCATCAATTCATCAAAATGTGGTATATGTATATCATGGAATTTTGCTTACCCATGAAGAAGGCTGGCTTAATGCCTTTGCGACAATTTGGATGGGACTGGAGACCATTATCCTAAGTGAGTTACCTAAAGAATGAAAAAACAAACACTTCATGTACTCACTATTAAAATGGAACTAATTGAAGAGCGCACATGTGCTAGAGGGAAGTAAAACTTAATGGAAATCAAGTGGGGTGGAGGGAAGGAATGGCTGAAAACCTACCTACTGGGTGCAATGAATGCTACCTGAATGACAGGCACACTTATAACCATGACTCAAGCGTCATAAAAGTGGCCCATGTAAAAAAAAATTTGTACCCCTATAATACTTTGAAAAAAAAATATGAAATTAAAAAGATTCATGCACAAAGATTTAGATATACACATAATCTATGATAGAAATCAAGAACTGGGAACAACTGATTTGTCAGTAGGGTTACATAACTGATGACATAGCTTTAAAGGGGACAATTTGGCTATTCACTGGATTCAGCTACACAGTTGTTCCCTTCATGGCCTCTCCATGCCAAGTGCATGGGATGCCTGATGTTGATATAGCTGGTAAATGTGGCTCCTGTCCTCATGAAGTTCCAGATATTTATGAAGTCTTTATAATGTGGGAGAATGTGTCCTAAACTGGAAAATAGGGTATGAAATTATATACACAGCAGAATCGCTACCAAGGAAAAAAAATGCACTTGGATCCCAAAGCACAAGCCGGAGAGGGGGTGGGGAGGAGGCAAGTGCCCTGCTTCACAATCCAGGCAAGCCTGTACATGTCGTCTTATTAAAGCTCCGGTTTGTTTTCTGTATAAACGATTCCTTATTCCCTACAGATTGCAAGAGACACAATTTTAGGGGAACAAAAAGAATTCCTTGTGTAATAACCTCAATCCTTTCTGGGAAGGATGGCTTTGCACCCTTACATGGGTATTATAAAATGTTGTCTTTCTCTGTGTAGTTTTAAACAGTACATTATCTGGGAATTGATTTTTCTTGAGGGTGTGTGTGCTGTAAATCTGTCATCTGATCCAACTAATATTCATGGACACTCAGAAAAACTAAGATTATCTGCAACTCAGAGTAGGGAGTCCTCAAAAGGACTAATTATATTATGCCAAGGCCCACTCTGGATTATTTAGAAAGACTCAAAATATCCAAGACCTTGTGGGACCATCTTATTGAATACTTTTCTTACCTCCAGCAAGGGTTTTTCCCAAGTAAGGACCCTAGGATCAGGGAAATACATTGCCAGGGTATGCCCCCAAGCTGGAGGCCAAACTCTGAAATGGGATAAACTCCTAGGTGACACACAGAACACACGCTGAAAAAAGTGGCGATAGTGTTTCTTTCTTTCTTTTTTTTATTCTCTAATTTTTTTGGTAGTGATCACTTTTTATGATCTTCTTTGGGGGTAAATTTCCCTGGAAAATAGTTTCAGAGGGCATTTGTGCACAGGAAGTTTACTGGGGAATGTTCTGGGGAGTAATAGTTATGAGAAGTAAAAGAAAGCAGGGATAACAGGCAACAAGAGCAAAATAAGACTACATCAAACTGAGAAACTTACACGGTCAAGGACACAATCAACAGAGTGAAGAGATAACCTATGGAATGGGAGAAAATATTTGCAAACCATCCAGCTGATGGGGGTTACTATCCAAAATTTATAAGGAACTCAAGTCAATAGTAAGAAAATAACTCCATCATAAATAAACCTGAATAGACATTTCTCAAAAGGAGACATATAAATGGCCAACGTGTATATGTGTGTGTATATATATACATATATATATAAATGCTCAACATCACTAGTCATCAAGGAAAAGAAGATCAAAGTCACAATACCATATCACCTCGCACCTAATAGAATGGCTTTTATCATTGGCAAGAATGTGGAGAAAAGGGAACCCTTGCATACTGTTGGTGGGAATGTAAATTAGTGTAGCTATTATGGAAACCATTATGGAAGTTTCTCAAAACATTAAAAATGGAACAACTATGTGATTTCACAATCCCACTACTGGGTATATATCCCAAGGAAATGAAGTCAGTATATTGAAGAGATCTGTGCATGCCCATGTTTATTGCAACATACAAGCCAGGATATGAAATCAACCTACGTGTCTACCTATGGATGAACAGACGAAGAGAAGTGTGTGTTACACACACATGCACACACATGCACAATGGAACGCTATTCAACCTTACAAAGAAGGAAATTCTGTCATTTGCGGCAATGTGGATGAACCTAGAGGATATTCTATTAAGGGAAATAAGACAGGCACAGAGAGTCAAATGCCGCATAATCTCACGTATGTGTGGAATCCTAAAAAGGTGAACTCACAGAAGCAGAGAGGAGAATGGTATTCCCCAGAGGTGAGCCGTGGGGCCTGGATTGGGAAGATGTTGGTCAAAGAGTACAAAATTCCAGGAGGGATAAGTTCAAGTACAATAAGGGGACTAATCAAGGGCAAGAAATAAAGCCAGGCCAGATAGTGGCCTGAAACTGCACTCCAAACAGTAGTCAGGAACTATATTATTCATGTAATAAAGAAATTGCAAATTTCAGTGGCTTAACCCAGTAAGAGTTTTTTCTCGTCCATATCACAGCTCCCAGCTATGGGAGGAGGAGGTTGGGATGTAACTTAGTGTCCCAGGCTCCTCCACTATGTATCCACATTCTCCTCCAGATCTTTGGAGGCATCTTCATGCTCCCAGCACATAGAAAGAAAAATGCTATTATGGGCCAGGTCTGGACTCAGCACATGGCACCTTCCACTCACATTTCATGGACCAGAACTCAGTCACATGGCTACACCCTTCTGAAAAGGACGACCCAGGAAGAAGTGTACAGGAAGAAGCAGTGAAAGTAGACACTGGGGAACACTAAGGTGAGTTATTTTTTTCTGCATTTCTCTCTCTCTCTTGCTAAAGGGTCTCTCCTCTCTGCTCCAAGCCCAGTTTATTCTCTTTCTCTGAAGGCCAGATTTATGCTTTCTCAGACACATTCCCTCAAGTCATTGTCCCAACCTAAGCCTAGAGGATTTTCCAGCAGTAGGAACCAAATCGTGAAAAAAAATCTAATTAGCTCAGCTTGGGTCCTGTATTCACCTCTGCTGTAGACAGTATAGATGTCTAAGCCTGTTCCTTCACTAAGAATCATAAGGGAACTGCAAAGAAAAGGGTAGCATCTCTGAAGACACCTCAAACTCATTTTCCATAGGGATTTCCAGAAGTACATATGCCATTTCACTGCCCCAATAGGTGAGCCTTGGAAGGCCAAGGTCTGGAGGGGTTAACTTGTTTGCCTAGGGTGGGTTGGAGTAAGTTGGAGGTCCAGGGCTGAGAGTGAAAAGTTAAGGATGTCCAAAATCAAAGGAAGTAGTTTTGAAGCAAGAGGAATAGTGACATTTTCAGGGTGAACCACCAAGCTTAGTAAAATTACATAAGCCTGGAAGTTATTATTGGGGTCATCAGATCTCAGGACCTACCCCAAGGGTGGGGAGGACTCTCTGATCACTCCCTCGGGCAGTAATTTTCAACCTTTTTTATCTCATGACACACTTGAACCTACAGTTAAACTTTTATGGCACACTTAATTTATGCTGATCAAAAAAAGAGAAATATACTTACTGTGCTTTGAACTTCTTTCAAAAATAATTTAATTAATGATCTTTAAAAATGTTTGCAGCGCACCTAAGTGTCCGTCACTGCAGACTGGTTGAAGATCACTGCCCAAGGGTATGAAAATCATTTTCTTTATTAACAGTTGCATCAAGTTTTAGGATTTATGAAGCTCTTTCGTGTGCCTTACCTCATTTCTCATGAAAATAGTCATATTTTATAGGAATTATTGTTTATTTTACGTCTCTGTTTAACATGGAAGGACACTAAAACTCAGAGAGGCTGGGTGGCTTATCCACAGTCATCTGGCCAGTGATGGCAGAACCCAACACCTGAGCCCTGCTCTCCTGACCTGAAGAATTCAAAATTCCAAGACTTTTAAAATCCGATTTTTAGATTTCAAAATTATTGGGACTCAGACTTCTTGTTGAGCAGAGTGAAGGAATGGAAAGACATCTTAGGGAAGGAAATCAAGAGCCTTTCCTAGGAGCCTTTCCCATAGGGCAGGATGAGGGAAAGAGCCAGCCCAGGCACCTTGGTACTCTATCCTAGGATGTCCAGTTGGGTCAGAGGCAGTGCTCCTTGGCCCTAAGTAAGTTGGTCAGTTGTCATGGAGTAATCCCCTTAAATTTGTACCTATTTTTTAAAAAAGAAAAAATTGGCTTGCAAAAAGAAGAAAGAAGGCTTTAGGTCAGAAGTACCCCAATCTTCCTCCTCTTCACAGGCAAGAAATGCTTTATTTCAAATGGTATTTCAGCCTCACCCTCAATGCACCCATCCATACCCTGATTTGTATAGTTAATAGCGTTCCTTTTACATAATTGGAAAATGTCCTCTGAAAAATGCCAACCTTCTCTAAGGGAGGTTGGAAAAGGATCCTCACTGTGAGGCCAGGATACTCAAGATAGATAGTGCCTGGTAGTGAGGCAGTAGTGAGTGTCAAGACAGAAACTTGTTGAGTTGGGCTAAAATATAGAGAGTGGGAAATAAGATGAAAACAAGCGAGGGTCCCATTAACCACACCTCTCTCCCTCTGATTTAATGGATGACAACTGTGGCTGTCAGTACTCCGCCCATCAGAACTGTGCTTTACCCTCAACTTCCTTCCCTCTTGGGTTTTCCCTCTGCAGCTCTAGATGAATCTCTGGAAGTCTATATGAGGTTTGAACGCCCTCTCAAATGCTTCCACAAGGCTTCTGGGTCTGTGGAAATGAACTTGTGCAGTGCTAGGCCATTGAGATTCTGCAATTTTTCATTAATATAGCACCAAAGACATCATACAATTATTACGTGTGTGTGAATACATATGTGGCCTCACGAATACTCTTGGTATGCAAATTGAAACAAGACATCGGTTTTCATACACCAGAATGACAAGAATGTAAAAGTCTGACACATACTGTTGACGAAGAATGGAGAAACAGAGGCTCATGCACTGCTGGCTGGAGCGTAAACAGGTCCATCCAGTTGGCAGAATTACTCAGTTTATAGTTTCCTAGAAGAACAACCTAGCCTTGCCTAGAAGGAAAAACCTAGAAGCAATTTGAGTTCTTGGTATTTAGCCTAAGGGGGGAAAAACACCCCATGCCCTTGGGAACAGGCATTCGTGCTGTGGGACAGAGTCCTTCTGCTCCCCACCTACTTCCAACCACCAGCTAGACTCTGAATTACAAACGTTGGGTTTTGAGACAGAAGCTTGTGCCTTTATTCACTCTCTGATCAAAATGCATTTTCTGAGTTCCTGCACTTGCACTCTGCCATTGCTGGGTATCAAGGATACTTAAAGGGATCAAGCACAAAGGGAGAATCCTCTCCCAGATGCAAACCTAGTGCTGCAAGCCCAGAGCCCTGGCTCTGTGCTTTACTATAGAAATCGCTGCTCCCATATCTCAGTCCCCAAACTGAAGCCCGTGCACCTCCTGAAGGGGCATCTGACTCCTTCCCACTAGTGTCCCTTCAAGCAGCGCTTGTGGCACATGGGGGCGTCCGGCAGAACACTTCACTGAACCAGTCACCAACTGACAACCCGCCTGGCCCCTGATCTTTTGGGAGCTTCTATTTCTAGGCAGGGCCTCCTCCTGGGAGTCTGAGAAGTCTGTAGAATCCCTGTATATGATGCCACAGAGTCCAGAGCTCTGTGTCTTCTGCCTGGGCACTGCCTGTCATATGTCATCACAGGGCTGAACCAGCTGGCCTAGAGCAGTGGGTTGGGTGGTTAGAATCCAGCCTCATCTTCCTTTTCATATAAGGTGAGAAGCTACTTGTTTCTCATTCCAATAAGGAGCCACATTCTCAGGAAGTGAAAGAATCCCACACAGAGAAGCAGTGCGGGGGTCAGTCATGACCAGGATGGGACGAGGGGAGAGTGGTCAGGTCACTCCATCATCCCATCAGTTCAGGAGGGAATGTGTGGGGCTCAGGATCAGGTTCTCCTATCTCAGGGAAAGACAAAGACACACAGAGACAAAAAGAAAAACAAATGGCAGAGAGGGGAAGGGGATTATTGTTAAACTCAATAAAAATTGACAACATGAACTTTAAAAAAGAAAAAAAGAAAAAATGCTTTCCTTATTAGTTTCAGCTTGTCCAACTCAGGACAAGCTGAAAAATTCCCCCCTTTTGTGTAACAAATTTCTAAAAATACTCAGGTTTCCTTTTAGACATTGTATTTTATTCTGTTACACTATTTCTTTTGTTTTTTTTTTTTATTCAATCATAGCCATGTACATTAATGTAATCATGGGATGCAATGTGCTGGTTTTATACACAATTTGAAATATTTTCATCAAACTGGTTAACATAGCCTTCGTGGCATTTTCTTAGTTATTGTGTTAAGATATTTATGTTCTACACCTAGTAAATTTCATGTACCCCTGTAACATGCTCCGTAGGTGTGGTCCCACCAATTACTCTCCCTCCACCTATCCTCTCCCCCACCCCTCCCTCCCCTCTCCCCTTTCCCCTTCTTCTTGGGCTATAATTGAGTTGTAGCTTTCATGTGAAAGCCATAAGTTAGTTTCATAGTAGGGCTGAGTACATTGGATACTTTTTCTTCCATTCCTGAGATACTTTACTAAGAAGAATATGTTCCAGCTCCATCCATGTAAACATGAAAGAGGTAAAGTCTTCATCTTTCTTTAAGGCTGCATACTATTCCATGGTGTACATATACCACTATTTATTAATCCATTCGTGGATCGATGGGCACTTGGGCTTTTTCCATGACTTAGCAATTATGAATAGGGCCACAATAAACATTCTGGTACAAATATCTTTGTTATTATGTGATTTTTGGTCTTCTGGGTATATGCCTAGTAGAGGAATTATAGGATTGAATGGAAGATCTATTTTTAGATCTCTAAGTGTTCTCCATACATCTTTCCAAAAGGAATGTATTAATTTGCATCCCACCAGCAGTGTAGAAGTGTTCCCTTTTCTCCACATCCACGCCAGTATCTCTGGTCTTGGGATTTTGTGATATAGGCTAATCTTACTGGAGTTAGATGATATCTCAAAGTAGTTTTGATTTGCATTTCTCTGATGATTAAGGACGATGAGCATTTTTTCATATGTCTGTAGGCTGTGCGCCTATCTTCTTCAGAGAAGTTTCTCTTCAAGTCCCTTGTCCATCCTGAGATGGGATCACTTGTTCTTTTCTTGCTAATACATTTGAGTTCTCTGTGGATTCTGGTTATTAAACCTTTGTCAGAGACATAACCTGCAAATATCTTCTCCCATTCTGAGGGCTGTCTGCTTGCTTTACTTACTGTG
>CAUYPK010081223.1:0-30119 GCA_963574355.1 Loris lydekkerianus
TTATTTGGGTTGAGTCATGCTGGAGTTCTGAAACTGTCTGCTATCTGAATTTCAGAATCTCTTGGCATGTCTGGAAAGTTCTCCTTCATAATCTCATGGAGAAGAGACTCTGTGCCTTGTGAAGCCACTTTGTCACTTTCAGGGATCCCTATAGACAAATATTGGTTTTCTTTGAATTATCCCAGAGTTCTCTGAGAGAGTGATCTGTTTTTGCCCTTCATTTCTCTTCCTCTTTGAGAGTTTAAGCATTCTAAGGCTTTGTCTTTAATGTCAGAAATTCTTTCTTCTGCTTGCTCCATTCTGTTACTGAGGGATTCTACTGTGTTTCTCAGATCTTTGAGCGATGCAAATTCTTGTCTCAATGTGTCAAAATCTTTGGTCATTTGGTCTTTGAATTTGTTGAATTCTTGAGATATCTTTTGGGATACTACTTGGAGTTCCAATTTTATCTTATTTGCTATCCAGATTCTGAATTTGATTTCTGACATCTCAGCTATTTGTTTATGCATGGGATCTTGTGCTGTGTCTGCCCCATTGATCCTTGGGGGAGTTGATCTACTCTGATTATTCATATTGCCAGAGTTTTTCTGTTGATTTTGATTCATGATTGTTTTTCACCACTGCCTCTGGCCATCCTCAGAGTTGGGGAGGTGTCTCTCCAAGATTAGACCCCAGCAGGATCACTCTATTGTTGCTGGATCTTTGTAGGGAGTGACCCTGTGTAGTTCCTCTGGGGCTGCCCCAGCTAAGGAGTTCTGGTGGTGGAAGCAGCTCTGGCGTGTGACACACCCAGATCCAGCAACAGGGTGGGAGGTGGTGCACATGGTTCTGGGAGTGCCTGGTGCCCAGTGACTTTGGCACAGAGAGCCCAAGGCTTCAGCAGTCTCTGGCCAGGAGAAGGGCTCTGCGCAGAGGCAGGGAGGGCTCCAGAGGTCACATAGCTACCAGTATCCTGGCCAGATGAGTGGGCCAGTGCAGAGGCCTGGAGGACACAGGAGGGAGGACACAGAGTTGTGTGGCTCCCGCAGTTCCTGGTCAGGGCATGCGGAGGCCTGGTGGGTGCGGGTCACGGGTCTGGGTACATGGCCCAGCTCTTATGGAGGTCCGGGCGGTGCCAAACCCGGGAGTTTGAGGTTGCTATGAGCTATGACACCATGTCACCCTACCCAGGGCAACAGCCCAAGTCTCCAGTGTGCCAAAACCGTCTCACTCTGCCCCTAAGGGTTAAGGCTGTAAGGCAGCTCAGTCCCCGCCTTTAGGCTGCTCAGTCACTAGGTTACTAGGTCCCGCCGGATCCTTGCTCTGGGACCCTGAGGGCAGAGCTTGCCGGGGCAGTTCTCTTCAATGGCTCCCTGCAGCCTAGCTCAGTGTCTCAGTCTGGGGCCCTAGACAATGCCCAAAGTTTTCTGCACTCCTGCTCAAGCTCTCCCCAAGGCAGTTCAACTGAGTGCCAAGTCCAAAAACACCGGAACAGTTCACAGTTAAGGCCTTTCCGGTTTCCGGTCTCACTGCTGCTTGTACTTATGGTTGCCGGCAGGATTAGGTCGATCGAACACACGCAACCAGTTGCCAGTTTTCCACTGTTTTTGTCCTCTTGGGGTCCAGAGTCCCTTGCTGACTGCCTGTATCCTCAAAGGGATGATTATAGAGAGATCCCACCAGCCAGAGATGCCTGGAGTCTTATCTCCCCAGACTCACCGTGCCCAGTTGCAGGGAAGCTGTTACTCAGCCATCATTTTTAATCCCTCACTCCATCATTTTTTTTTCAAGTGCACATGCACTATTCAGCATGATAGCCTATATGCTGAACAAAACATGTTTAAAAAACTATCAAAATTCTAGAAGAAATACTACAGAAAAAAAGTCACAACCTTGGGGCAGATAAATATTTTTATAAGACAGAAAACACACCTAAAAGAAAAAACTAATCAAAATTATAACTTGAATTTCAACAAAATTAAAAACTTGTCTTCAAAAGGCATCATTAAAATAGTGAATAGGCAAACCATAGTCTGGGAGAAAATCCTCATAGTACATATATCTGATAGAACTTATTTTAAAACATAACAAGAACTCATAACTCAACAATTAGAAACTCAATTTTAAACAGGTAAACTTTTCATCAGATGCTTCAGAGAAGAAAATATATGCACTGTCAAGAAGCATATAAAATCATTTTCGTCATCTTTAATCATCATGGAAATTCCATTTAAAACCAAAATGAGATTCTACTATACACCCACTAAAATTTAAAAGACTATCAGTACCAAGAGCTAGTGAGGATGTGGAACAACTGAAACTATCATACATTGCTGGTGAGTGTGTAAAATGTAGTAATTGCTTTGGAAAACAAAGCATTTGGCAGTTTCAAATAAATTTAAACATACACTTACTATATAACCCAAAAATTTCACTCCTAGACGTGTTATCCAAGAAAAATGAAAACAAGTTCACAAAAAGGCTTGTGCATAAACATGCATAGCAGCCGTATTCTCAGTAGCCAAAAATTTGAAACAACCCCAAAGTCCAGCAATAGGTGAATAGACAAACAAGTTACAGCATATCTATACCATGGAATACTACTTGGCAACTAAAAACAATGAACTATTGATACACACAATGCTATGGAGGAGGAGTCTCTAAAACACTGTAATAAGCAAAAGGAGGATGACACACAAAAAACTACCCTCTGTGATTGTTCAAGAGCAGGCAAAAGTGATCTACAGTAACAGAAACACACTGAGTGACTGCCTGGTAGAAGGGTGGAAGGATTGACTGCGAGGGGGCTCAAGGAGACTTCTGGAGTGATGGAAATGTTCTGTATCTTGGTCATGGTGGTGGTGACATGGATATATACATTTGTCAAACCTTATCAAACTGAACACTTAAAATAGGTGCATTTTGTTGTATGCACATTATTTACACCTCAATAAAATTGATTTTCTTAAAGGAGATTTATGCCCTTCAGGGGGATGATAATCCAGGTGAAGAGACTGGATTAGAAACAGGGGACCCCTGTGGTCTCACACAAGCCATACCCTAGGTGCCATGAGGATTTGAGGAGAGGAAGTAGGTAAGGGACTAGTTGGTGTAAGTTTCTTGGGGAACCCAGCCAGGAACTAAAGGGAAGGGGAGCCTGAGGCCCAGAGACAAGGCTCTGGGTTTCCATGGAAAGGGTCAGCATATTAATGTGGAAATGTCCGTGGCTGGCAGGGGCCATGCAAGAGACTGGTGTGGCTAATTCAGATGAAGTTAGACATGAGAAAGGAATAGAGTAGAGGGTCTTTGAAGTGATACAAAGGATAGGCACGTCTGAAAATGGGCACTCTGTGAGTTCTGGGCAGGACAATGGCAACAGGAGAGCACTATGGTGGAGAATCCAAGGGCAGGAATCCAGAAAAGAGGACCTCGTGGTGGATTGATGGACACCTGCTCTAATGCGGGGGGTGAGGGGTGAGGGGAGGAGCAGACCCAAGAACGGTTCTGGTAAGCATAGGCTATTAGAAGATGCTGGCTCCCTCTTACAGAGCTTTCCAGAACCACGGAGAAGCAGCTGAACACTATGAAGCTGAGACTCTGAAGTCGACAGCCCTAGCTCCAAGCCTGGCTCCACCACAAAAAATCCTTGAGCAAATTTCTTAAGCACCTTAAACTTCAGTTTCATGGGAATTATAATTCCTTAAAATTTCTTAAGCACCTTAAACTTCAGTAACATGGGAATTATAATTCCTAACATGCCAGGTTATTGAGAGGATCAGAGTTGAGGTAAGAAAGCACCTGACACAAGGTAGGTAATAGACAAGAGGCATCACGATTAGTCCTCGGGCTTATCAGAGATTCCTGGGATTACTGCAGGAGGTAGGAAGGATGAATGAAAAGGAAACACTCAACATACATGTTAGTGTTCAGGTCCATAAATACTTACATGTGTGCTGCACAGGGCGGCAAAGAGGAGGGAGGTCTCTTTCACTTAATAACAATGAGTCAGGGGGCCTGCTGATGGAAATTTGAGCCAAGCGGTGATAATTTGAAGTTTCTCCATTGAGATAAGAATGCCTATTTAATTTGCAAATTAGCCCAGAGTAGCCTGTTTAGCCTGACGTCAGTAAGTGGCCTCCTTGATACTTTGATGCAGGTAACTACCAGTCCAGACTCTCATCTCCAGGTAGAAGCGTTCATTACAAGTGTCAGCCAAGCACAAACTTAATATAGCTGCTCAGATCTAGGGAAGATTATTTTTCCTACATTGAAAGAGATAAGCATTTACTGAGCATCTATTGTTTAGAAGGCAGACACAGGATTGTCTGGTATAACCATTCGCTTATTCAAAATTTGAGTTCCAACAGGCCCCATATAAAGTGACAGGAATGCATTGAGATCAGGGAGACAAGCAAACAGTGATGAGCACCACCAAAGAGTGGGATCAGAGCAGAGAACTGGCACCTAACCTCGTCTTGGCAGGGAGGGGTGCAAGAAACCTTCCCAGAAGGATGAGACCCAGTGGAATGGTGAAGCCCAAATGACAAGCAGTTAAATCAGGCGAAGGGGAAATGTGAGTGAGGGGTTGGGGACAATAGAACATTCCACGGAAAGGAAAGCGGAAGGCCATGGCCTGGCAGCAAGAGAGACAGAGAAGGAATTGCCAGCGGTTCACTATGGTTGGAACAGCAAAAGTCTGCAACAGAGAGGTGGTCATAAAGGACTGATATGCCTGGAAGAGAGTTACCAGATTTAGAAAATAAAAATACTAATAATAAAAATGCTAAGCCTGATGAACAGCACATCAGCCAGGTGATGGGGTCAGCATCAACAGTGATGAGTCACGTGGATAGTACATATCCTTAACAAGATGTGAGGAGAATAGCTCTTTGCCTCCATGGTCTTACTCCCCAAAACACATTTCCCTCACCTAATCATGAGAAAAATATCAGACATATCCAACTTGAGGGGCATTCTACAAAATTCCTGACCAGTCCTCCTCAAAGTGTCAAGGTCATCAAAAACAAGGGAAGTCTGAGATGCTGTCACAGCCAAGAGGAGCCCAAGAAGATGTAATGATCTACTGCAATGTGGTGTCCTGGATGAGATCCCGCCTGAAACAGGGAGGACGGCAGGGAAAGTAAGGAGACCTGATCAAGTATGGACTTTTGTTTATTATTTGTGACAAATGTGTCATACTGATATAAGATATTAATAGGGGAAACCAGGCACAGGGTAGATGGTAACGGTATTGTCTTTATAATTTTTCTGTAAAACTAAAATGATTTTAAAGTAAAGTGTTTATTTAAATATACAGGATGCCCTGTTAAATCTGAATTTCAGATAAACAATGACTTTTTGTGTGTGTATGTATATCCCAGGCAATATTTAGAGTATAATTATACTAAAATATTATTCAGTATTTATCTGAAATTCAAATTTTACTGGGTATCCTGGCAACTCTGCCTAGAAAGGAGTTCATCCTGGGAATAGTAAGGAGGGCAGTGAGGAGCTGCAGAAGGTCACAGCCAGCAAGGCACGTGCTATACAACTTCAGTGGTAGATGTGCAGGTAAGGAAACTGAGGCTCAGTGATCTTAGCAGTCTCCTTGCTCACCTAGTGGAGAGCAAGGATCTGAACTAGGCCTGCATTGCCTCAAGCCTATGTCCGACCATTATATTCCTATGCCTCACAGAACTCTTTCTAGAAACATCCACTAGTATTCACTAGTGCTGGCAAAGAACGAAGGAGTATCACTAAGCAGATGATCAGCCTAGAGGACTCAGGCAAAAGCCAGCAAGTACTCCCGAGCACCACGACTCAGGCCTTCCTGAGGGCCATGCTTCCTGTTCTCTGGCCTTCACCATCACAGTCAAAGCAGAGACACTCAGAGCTGCGAACTACAGCGCTGGAACGAACTTTGAGGCCATTCATTTACCACCACCCTCTCTCCCCAAACAGGATTCCCATCCGCAATTGTCCCCATGAATGTCACCTCCTTGGTTTGTCCCTTAACACTTCACTCCAGCTTGTGACAGTCTTTCCTCACCTTTGAGTCCTTGCTTCCAATCTGTTCAGATGTCAGACAGCAGCTTACCAAGCTAATTAGGCCTGTGTGCTAAAAGAGCCAGTGGTCTTTGAGCAAGGGTCCAAAAAGCTCATTAGTGAGGAAAAAGAAACTTTGCAATGTATATATTCTGGCTGTAATGTATATATTCAGGGATCTTTGGGGCTTACCTCCTCTTTTTTTGTTCCAAATAAATGATGCTGCTTTGTACCTGGCTTCTGCAAAGATGAGGTTAAATGACTACGTTTAGCGTAGCACAGCCCAAAAAGTGCATTAGCTTATTTTAGTAGCACATGAGAGAACACAGAGGGGCAACTGAGGGTGACGTGTACTCAGCCGGCAAAGTCTCCTGCAGGAAATCATTGACGCCAGCCAGCTGCTCCAGGCTCCTGCTGGGCTGTTTCTCTTCCTCTCCTATCTCTCCGGGGATGGCCATCCCGCTGTGGCTTGCCGGCTCTGGAAGACAAAGAGGGCAAAGCTCTCAGTCTGCTGTGTGCCTATCTCTAACACATCCCCTCCTGAAGCCATGGACAAAAGAGCCCTGCCAGGGTGGGGGCAGCAGGAAGTGTCCAGCAATCCTCTTTTCCCTCGAAATGGGATTGGAAATGGGGTAATCGTCTAAATGGGCAGTCCTAATGAGTCGATAAGCATAACTCCCATTTTATTACGGTGAAGAGGCCACCTGAGCGAGCGTAATCCCTCTGCTGGGCAGCCAGCCGCCACTCCACCCCTCCACCACAGCTGCATTAGACTGATGGGAAGGGGCTGAGCTCTAGACAAACTGCATTTCATAATGGCATTTAAAAGCACAGATCATGGGTTATGCCAGGGCCAGGGCACTGCTGACCAAACTACCTCTCCCCTTGACATTGCCCTCTTCCTCCCCTAAATACTGATGGGCACTTGGGGTCCAAATGCAGGGGTACTTTCAGCCAGAAAAGGTGAGGAAGATGTCAGGGAAGACCCCAACTTAAAATGGATTAAGGAAACCTGGTATAATAGAAAAATCATGGGTTCTAGCCTCTAACAATCACACTATCTCTCGGGGGCCTCTGTCTATGAATCTAAGGCTTTTTCCTCTCCCACCTGAAAACACACAGATGCATGATTCTCCAAACCAACAGGAATTCCACCCGTATAGTCTAATTTCTTTGTGTTGCAAAGGCTACTTTACCTTGTATACTTCCCTATTGGAATTATAATCTTCTACTTTATTAATGAGCTTTTGTTTCAGGGCTAGAGGTCAGTGGTGTCATCACAGCTCACAGCAACCTTGAGCTCCTGGGCTCAAGTGATCTTCCCACCTCAGCCTCCCAAGTACCCAGGATTACAGGAACCCACGATCATACCTGGCTAATTTTTTTTTTTTTTTTTAGAGATGAGGCCTCATTCTTACTCAGGATGGTCTCGAACTCTTGAGCTGAAGCAATCCTCTCACTTCAATCTCCCAAAGAGCTAGGTTTACAGGCATGAGCCATGTGATTTGCATTAATGAACATGGAAGATGATGGTATGGTAGTAGCTGGAAGTGAGGCCCTAAGGAATTAGAACAGGCAGGGAAGGTGTAGCCAGGAAGATGTAAGGGGTTTAGGAAGGGAAGTAGGAAAACATCCAAGGCTACATCGACTGGGGCCCACCCCAGGGGCCACAGTCCACACTGAGAATGGATGAGGTTAGGCAAATGGACTGCAGATTAGAGCAGCTGGTCCTGCTGGTGGAACTCAGGGACTTCTTAAACTAATCACTAGGATGCATGTCCATTTGACTTCTGAAATGAAGCCGTACCTTTACCCCATTCATTGTCATAATCACTCACTGCTCAGCCAGGAGGCAGAGAGGTGCTGCAAAATTAGACTGAATTTAGATTCAGAATCTTGGCAGTGCAGTATTTACTTGTCACATGACCTTGAATAAGGCATTTCCATTCTAAATCAGCAAAAGCTAATGCCTGCCTTGCACACTTTATGGGCAGGTTTACCACATTGCACAACTCCAGGGGTTGTCATGCCCATGAATGTTGACATGAACAGTGTGGGCCAGCAATGGGCAAGGCATACCTCACACTTGCCACAACTCCCAAATGCTGCAGCCCCCACTTGTATAGTTTAAAAATGTCAAATGAGGAGAGGTCAGAGGTAAGTGGCTGTAGAAGTCAGGCGTACTTGGAATTCAGAGGAATCAGGATCATGACTTATGCTTATCTCTTCAAGTACATCATCATCGGAGACTCGGGTGTGGTGAAATCATGTCTCCTGCAGTTCACAGACAAATGGTTCCAGCCCATCCATGACCTCACAATAGGTGTGGAGTTTGGAGCATGTATGGTCAACATTGATGGGAAACAAATCAAGCAAATCAAACTGCAAATCTGGGATATGGCTGGGCAAGAATCCTTCTGTTCTATCACCCATTCCTACTACAGGGGAGCAGCTGGAGCATTGCTGGTGTATGACATTACAAGGCGTGAAACTTTCAACCACCTGACTTCACCGTTAGAGTATGCCCAGCAGCACTCTAGTTCCAACATGGTTATCATGCTGATTGGGAATAAGAGTGACCTAGAGTCTCGCAGGGATGTGAAGAGAGAAGGAGAAGCCTTAGCTATGGAGCATGGACTTATATTTATGGAAACTTCAGCCAAAACTGCCTGCAATGTTGAAGAGGCCTTCATTAACAGCCAAAGAAATATATAGGAAGATCCAGCAGGGTTTATTTGATGTCCACAATGAGGCAAATGGCATCAAGATTGGGCCCCAGCAGTCAATTTTAACATCACTGGGACCCAGTGTCTCTCAGCAGAACTGTCGTGATATGGGGTCCAACTCGGGCTGCTGCTGAACATCTGGCCTGAACTCTTTTTTTTTCTTCCTGAAACAGCTTCAGATCAACAGGCTGAATGAAAGAGGTCTTAACTTGCTTGAACTGAGAGCAGCCTCTTTTCAAAGCGTGATGCTTTGCCTTTCCACTTAAAGACCAGGGAAGAATTTGGGCCCTTGCTGACCTGTCTTTCTTCAGGGACATGAACATTCTTTATAGATTAGGGCTCTTCTCATTCCCTTATTTTAAAATTTCTAAAATGTTAGGATCAAAGTTGTCATAGTAGTTCAAAACTAAATAGTTTCATAAGCATATACAATCTGTTGCCCACCAAGAATTAGGGTCAAGGACATTCTGCTTGAACACCTGAGAATATTGTGATCTGAGTGGCCTTTATGTGATAGATCCTCCGCTGAGTAATTTCACTGAGTTTTTTTCCTTCATTTGGGGGTCTACTTGCCACTTCGTAAGAATTCTTATAGAAGGCAGTTCCTTCTGTTTGCTTAAGAATACTGAGTACTTCTTTACTATCTAATTGCTAGTTTCTATCTCTTAGAATAACTACAAAACTTCTGAGAGCAGGAGAGTTGGTCCTAGACCTATGACCACTTATTACCTGAAGAAAAATCTGTTCTCTGTTCATTTTGTTTTAGGGACCAGATCTAATATTGTAGTGTCTTTCATCAGATAGACCTCTACTGCTTCACCATACATACTTCTTAACTAGACCTAGTTAGACTTTGTACTTTAATCAAGCTAATCTGCTTACTGAACATGACACATTTATTCCTATTTCCATATCCTTACACATGCCCTACTCTTTCACTAAAATTATATTTAAAAGTCAAAAAAACTTTTTCTCTAGGAAGCCTTCAGTGACTGACCTAGGGACTTCTAAGCAATTATTGAAACAGTACCTTTTAGCTTTCATATGTTATCATATGTATATTCATATATATATTTATTTATATATAACTTTGTAAATACGTTTTGTAGTTGTTTTATGTGTGGAATCTGTCTCCTCATATATGTTGTAAACACCTTAATAACAGAATCCATGTCCTCCTTTTATTTTTACAAACCATTCCCCCATCATTCTTTCATAGTGCCTAGTGCTGCTCATTATGTGATCACTGAATTTGACTAAAACACTTAAGAACTTAAAGTTTATTTTAGGCTTTAGAGGAAACAAAAGGCCTTAAAGTTATCCCTTTGTAATTCTACCGAGCTCTTCCATCTCCTTGCCCTGGGTATTATATTATTCTTTCCCCTCTCCACTCCTACCGTTCCCTGGCTCTTTGCTTCCATTCCATGTAGCATAAAGTAAGGCTGCTTGTTACCAAGTGGTCACTCTCCTTTTCAGAGCATGTAATACTGTCTTAGCCAAATTTGCCTTTGCTTCACTCATCATGCCAGCTTCTGGGTCAGCTGATATATCTTTTTTTCTTAATGTCCCATTTTTTTCCACAGCACTGTGGTCCCATGAATTTTAAAAAATTTTTTTTGTTGTTGGTTGATAAGTTGTTTCTTTATTAAATATATGCATGTTTCAAAGAAAATGTCAAATGACATAAGCTGCATTAGCTAAACACTACTAACATAGTACTGTTATATTAGCCACATTCTAGAAGAGGCTGCTAGTTAGATCAACAAAAGAATTTTTAAAACCCCAAAATTTAGTAGATCAAGTTAGAGCAAAAAAAGACATATTTCAAGAAAAGACATATTTACAAAAAGGTAAAATTTAGTAGATCAAGTTTTGCATTCTATCCAATTCAACCATCACGTCACACCTTGTGATTCAGACTACAAGAACCAATGAAAAGAACAGATTAAATAGGAGATGTGGCCCAAATCCAGAATAAGGCAAATACCCTTCATTCCATATTTCATGTCTCCCTGGTCCCAAAACACTCCAGGGATCTCAATGAAAACAGGCTGCCATGATGGACATCTCAGGTCAGGACAGGAAGGTGGAAAGAAATGTACAGCCCAAAAGCAGTTTTCTTGGATTTCACATCCCCTCATATACCAACTCGCCTCAGGGTAGCAGATCCTGATGGCTCCCTCTCTTCCTGTTATGGATTAAATGTTTGGGTCCCCTCCAAATCCACATGCTGAACTCTAATCCCCAATGTGATGGTATTTGGAGGTAGGGCCTCTTTGGGGAGTAATTAGGCCATAAAGATGGAGGCTTCATGAATGAGATCAGTGCACTTAGAGGAAGAGGCCAGAGAGCTCGCTTGCTTTCTGTCTGCCTTGTAAGGCCACAATGAGAGTCAACTGTCTAAAACCCAGAGGGGTCTTCATCAGAACCCAGTCATGCTGGCATTCTCATCACAAACTTGCCAGCCTCCAAAACTGTGAGGAATATATATCCATTGTTCCTAAGCCACTTGGACTATGGTACTTTGTCATAGCAGCCTGCACAGACTAAGACACCTTCCAACCTCCCACGGAGCACATTTGCCTAGGAAAGGAGAGAGACCCACAAACTTGTGACTCTGCTATACTGCCAACTACCCCCACTGACTACCAAGCTCCTCCCACTCTTCCCATATCCATTGACAAGGTTCAGGTCAGGCAGGTTAAAAATGATGAAATCATGTAGAGCCCCTTGATCCCTTGATTTCTTTCCTGGGGGGTAGGGAAGTGAAAATGAAAACAATGGAACATACTAACCTTTATCCTCATCTCTCCATTTCTCCTTTCACTGCCCAAATTCAGGTCGTCTGCATCAGATGCTGCCTAACACAACCCCTGGTACCAAGCCCCTTTACCCTTCAGACTTCAACACAGCACCCCTCTCAAAAACACAGCTCTTTGCTGGTCCCATCCCTTTGTTTGTAACAGGATGAACAGTATCCCCAAGCCTAGAGGGCACCATCTCAGCCATAGGCTTGTTCCCAACCTCCCCTCTAGCTACTACCCACCCCCACCTCCCCACCCAGGTATCCTACATTGCAGCCCCACAGGGTGGCTCTCCATTCCTGAACAATTTCCCTACACCTGTTCATTCAACACAAGTTTTGAGGTGGGCATGAGGTGTATCAGGCACTGTGCTAGGCTTTGGAAATGTTGTAAATGCAAACCCAACCTGGATCCTGGAGCTCACAATGTTTTGGGAAAAACAGACATCAATCAAACAACCACAAAAAATAAATGTGTAATTATAAACCCTGATATTCAATAGGGAAATGTGCTCTGAAAAGTATAAGGCAGGAGGGCAGAAGCAATCTGGGGGACCAGGGAAAGACTCTATGAAAAGGTGATATTTGAGCTGTTACCTGAAAAATGAGAAGACATGAATGAGAAGAGGTGGAAAGGTGGGAGAAGGGGGTGGTGGCAACAGCAAAGAGCTTTCCAGGCTGAGGGAACTGCCTGGGCCTGGGCCTAATGAGTGGGCCAATGCTGCAGGGGACAGAGCTAGGGGTGCCGGTTCATAATGGAGCTGGGGAAGTTGCCAGGACAGAGCATAAAGGTCCTTAGAGGTCCTGCTGAAGATTTGAGTCTTCCTCCTAAGAGAAATGAGAAGATATTAAGAGTTTTTAAGCAGGGAAGGGGGTTAGTCTGGGGAGTTTGTAACTTGATCAGATTTGCCTTTAGAAAACATTTCCGCTGTGGTAAGGAGAAGGGACCAGAGGCCTCAGGGTGGATGTGGGGGCCACTGAGGTGGAAATTGCATCCATCCCAGTCAAGACATGCAAGTGTAAAATTGGCCTGGGAGCTGACAGTGGAAGAGTAAGCCAAGCAAGTGAATTTACCAAGCCAGAGTTTATAGAACCAGATGGATGGGTGGTACCATCTGGAAAGCTGGAACACCAGAAGATGATCAGATTTTGGTGAAAAGATTCTGAGATCATTTTGGGACAGAATGGGTTTGGGGCGCCTTTGAAGCTTCTATGTGGAAATAACAGTGATGGATGGGTCTAGGATGGAGACACGCATTTTGAGAGTCATCTGCGCACAGACTGCAATGGAAGATGTGGACATAATGAGATTGCCTTATGGCGTCATGTAAAGCCACCTTCTCTCTCCAGTCACTCCACCTGTACCTGTCCCCACACAGGGAGATAGGACTCTGCTGCCTCATACTGACCCCACACTCCTCTCTACCTGTACCTGCTGCTATAGCAGCTCTTGTATGGTTTTATGGCCACTCGCTTACGTGTCTATCTTCCCCCATTTATGATCTAGAAATACATTGGGACAGAAACACATGGCTCTCCTCCTGATGTTTCCATCACACAGAGCAAAGCCTGACCCCTTCAGTGAGTGGTAAGATACAGGCCCACTTTTCTGACCCACCACATAGCCCCAGTACAATGTTGCTCTGGAAGTAGGTGAGAACACTGGCCCAGATCCAGGAGCCTCATCTAAAATACAGTCTCGGCATCCTCAGAGGAGAAACTGTTCCATTTCACTTCTTACCTCTACATCCAGAAAGCCAAAATAAGCACTGAGAATTTAAAAAGAATAGTGTTGATATTTTCCCACTGTTATGACAGATAAGTGAGCAAACAGATATTCACTGGGGATGTATTTCTCATCCGTTAAAGACTTCTTAGGGGCAAGGCACTGACAGGTAGAGAAATGGGTAAGTTCGGTCCTCAAAGAGCTTTTGGTGCAATGTCTCACTTAAATCCCAGTGTGCTTATTAGAATTCAAAACAAAGTTGTGCATTGTTTCATGTTCAATAGCTACAAAAAAAAAAAATCAAAGACCGAGTCCTCAAGGAGCTTAAGAAAGAAATCTCAAGAAAATGTAGAACAGATGAAAATTTAGCTTTATCAATTAATGCAGAGCCACCCTACCCTCTCCAGTGTCTTTTTTATGATTAGGAAAATGTGCCTTTCCTCCAAGCTGATACATCCCCTCAATAGGACATATGATGTAGCTGGATTTAAGCCCATATCTCCCTGACCAGACATCCTTGTGCAGTGCACAACCCACAACACATATGTGGCACCCATAACATGTGCTATTCACAGGAAGGGATCGATATAGGATGTGTGAGCCAAGGATTTGATAACATTGGTTGAGTATGAAAAGAAATAACTGCAAGGAAGGCCACAGGCATATCTAGTGACAAGTCAAGTTTGACCAAGGTGAAGGGTGCACTTGATGGAGTAAGGAATTGGGAGTCTTAGGGAAGCCCTCCAACATCAGCTAAGGGGTCTACCCTTAACCTTGCATTCCCTAAGGCCATTACCCTTTTTCACCAAAGTAGTACCATGGAGAGTTGGCTGCAGTAAAAATACCTACCAAGGTAAATACCCACTTTCACCCTGAAGGTCTATCACAAGTTCAAGACCAGACTGAGCAAGAGTGAGATCCCATCTCTACTAAAAATAGAAAAATTAACTGGGCATGGTGGTGGATACCTGTAGTCTCAGCTATTCGGGAAACCGAGGCAAGAGTATTGCCTGAGCCCAAGAGTTTGAGGTTGCTGTGAGCTGTGTGTGACACCACAGCACTCAACTGTGAGCATTAGAGTGAGACTTTGTCTAAAAAATCAAAAAAGAAGAATTCCGTGGGACAAGGAAACAGCTGAACATCTTTGTACTGCCATAGAGCCCCAAATAAGGTCTAATCCCCTGCATTTGTAGTTGCCTAAAATTAGGTTTTAAGTACAATATATTTTATTGTAATAGTCTTATTTGATGAATAGGATAAGAAAGCAGGCAATTAAGGACCACAGTCAAGGTCAAAGAAAACATCCATAGTGGCAAAGCTGTGACTTGAACACATGCTCAATGCTCAAGGTTGCCCAGCCTCCCTGCACTTGCCTCAGCAAAGTTCATCTTTCACCAGCCACCACACTGACTACTGGAGTCTGCCAGCCCTGGGTCCTTTCCAAGAAAAGACAAAGCTTCCAAACAAGCAGTAATGACATTGATTATTCCAAGCCAGAACAGAGGATTCTGGACCATTTCCTTAAACCACTTGCTCCACAGTACCCAGCCCTCACCCCCAACACCCCAAAACTCACCCCACCAGCCTCAAAAAAGAAATGTACAATACTTCATTAACATGAAGGGGAAAGAACGCCCTATAGTTTTTGCTGTCTCATTTCCCTAGCTTGACGAATGCCAGCAGTAAGCCAGTCTGGCTGCATTGTTAGCTTGGCTATATCTTATTTTTGTAGTGTTTTGCAGATTGAAGCAGCTTTTTTTCCCTCCCAACTGGGCAAAAACATATCACCTTTGAGCTTCCTGGTATATCACTCAAAAGATGTTCCTATTCTCCTTGGATTTCATAATATAGTACAGTATTCTCTTCTGTAATCACAAGCCTTTTTTTTTTTTTCTCCAAGGAAGAACATAAGATTTATTTTTAACACCATACTACAAGATATGTGATCAAAATATAATTTAAAAAAAAATAAATGGGAGACTTTCCAATATGTCATGAAAAGGTTAAAAAGCATGCTGTTCAAAAGCTAAATTTCAGTTATCATATTTACATTCTTTTTTTCCTTTCTGCTTCACCCTTTTGTTACTAAGGAAGTTGGAAAGAAAAGGGATTTGTCTCTTTTTCTCAAAAGCCCATGTCTCACTGCTGAGTTTCACCACACCTGAATTCACACATCTCCCACATCATGATAATTACCTCCATGGTAACCACTCATGACATCACAAACACCATGTGAAAGCAGAAGGAACAAGAGCTCCGGAGGCCTGTTTAATACAAATGCCCTCCATGACCTAAGGAGCTCCAAAGCAGGAACAAAAGGAATTTTGTCTTGAGATTTTAGCAGAAAAGTAATTCTTGAAATCTATCCTTGGATTTTAGTACTTATTGTATTTCAAGGCTCCTCGCTGCGAAGGAGCCTGTGAATATGGTCAAAGGTTTACGAAATTTCCAAAATGGCACCACAGCAGCTGTACCTGAAAGCAAACTAATAGATTTCAGTCTGAAGACAAAAGTCCTTAACTACAGTTAGATCTCACAGGTATTTCTGATAGTCCAAAAAGGAGCTCTTGAAATAGCCCCATTCAAGAGGCTATTTAAGGGAGGTAAGTTTTATAGAAAACAACCTGTTCCTAAAAAAGCCTTTTTCTCTTATGTTTTGTTTTTTTTTTTTTTTACCCCAAATAAATGAATTGCCCAAAGCCTGAAGCCAAGGTTAACAGCTATAAATAACTTGGTGGACAGCAGCCATGTGAAGACTGGACATACCACAACCATGGGCGTGTACAGCACGCAAGCCTCACAGAGGAGGAGGGACGTGCTTCACTGTGAGACACAGTGGTGAGATATGAGACAAATGTCAACATCTACTCTTCATGGGTATTTTTTTTTTTCCTGCAAATTGTTCAAGCTTTGGGACTTAAAATTGTATTCCAAATACAACTCAGATCTATCAGGGCTCTCACAATATGGATTTCAAGATGGAGACATCAAAGTGCATTATGTACTAAAAGCAGTGTGGCTTCCTCCCTCCCCCCCATCTCCTTTCACAAGATGCTATTGTAAATTCAGGTTGCTTTAATCTCTGTGATTGGAGAAAGAAAATAAAAGAAAGAAAAGAAAATTGCAGCTTGAAGAGGAACTGAACTCATGATCCAGGAACTAGAAAGTGAACATTACCCAGCAAGTACCTCACTTTAATTACTGGCCTGAACATTGGTTTCAATTTACATGTGTTTTAATTAGCCACAGAAGGGCTCACCTATTATTCTCAGAACACAAAATTTAAAAAGCAAATAGAAAATTGGGGGGAAAAAGGCCTACTGAAGGGCCTCCAAGGATTAATCCTTGCATTCTTCTCATTTTATCCCCGAATTTGGGAATAAAAATTGTCACAATTTGATCTTAGGGAAACACCGAGCTGGAATCATGAATATAAAGTACTTGCAACCAGTATTTTAGCAAACAGAATTTCAGAAGCTTAAGCAAAGAGCCAAATATAGAATTTGGCATAAACAAAATAACACAACTATGTTTCCTCCTGAAATGCAGGAAATCAAACTGTACAAATATGCTTACTGATGGAGTGAGTGAAAACTCCAGAATTCCTTCACTCTTACCACCTTTAATATCCTTAAACTTTTATTTGCATTTTATAAAGTATGATAATTGTTCTTTGCTTATCTATCTTGGAGTGGTAGTTTCTACCAACAGAAAAAAAAAGATTGAAATTAATTTAAATTGACTTTAATTTCAAAAATGTGGTATTTCTAAAAAGTAGAATTTTCAAAACAACTAGATGTTGCCAAAGCTTCAAGAAGCCTTGGAATGACTGTAACGGGAGAAAAATGTGTGGTTGACTGATTTACCAAAGACTCACAGTGATACCCCGGGATAAAGTACTTTTTAACCAGGAAGAAATAATCTTTTTATTAAGTTTTGAACACCTAAGTCCAACCCCACTAACTGGCCAACAGTTGTTTAAGCAAGTCTAACTGAGCTCCTGCCCTGGGTAAGGAACTCTACTAAATGCTTTCGATAATGAAAAGATGTTCAGTACGTGGTTCTTAAGGAGTTTGTTAAGGGAGGTAAGACCTCTACAGATCTGTGGCAACCATTTCTGTAGTCAATCTGCACTCTAAAAATTCTAAGGAACAGGAGAATTAGGGACCATTGTGGGCTCTATAGAAACGGAAACAATCAATCTGTAAGAATTGAGCAAGAATCAGTGGAGAGGCAGAATATATGTAATGCCCCAGAGCTGGGAGCTTGGGATATACTAATATACTATTTAGAATAATGAGTAGGGAACTGGCTTTGTTCTGTGTCCGATTGTGGCCAGGATGTGGAACAGAAAGGGGATCCTGCGGTTTAATGCCATGTGCCCAAGAGTGGATAATATAGTCAACCTATGATCTCAGGATTTATGTGGGAGTCACAGGAGGAGAGGAAAGTGGGGCAATGGCCTATAGTGAGAATTCAAAATTTTGGATAGAGATGATGTCATTCTAAGTTTCTATGGCAGGAGCCAAGAAAGAGAAGGAAGAAACACAGTTAATTATTAATCTCTTGAGCTCTACAAACTTGCCCAACTTTGTCCTATTGCCCTGGAATGAGTTTTCTGGACCATTCATAGGTACAGTAGCTCCCACCTAGTACCTTTGAAAAGGCATCACTCTGCTTCTGAGATTTACATCAACCATGACAGACTAGAAGACACTGGATGCTGATTCTGGGATGGCCACAAACCCAAGACAGCATGTTAGGGAGCATTCACCTATTAACCACAAAGTCCTCAGATTGTCATCAAAGCTTGGGACACTTGGCAAGGTCTCTTGTTTCCAAAGTAATAATGAGAAGAGCTCTGGGCTAGAAGTCAAGAGAGTGGTACTGGCTGATCCTGGCTGGGATACTGACTCCCTGGGGACTTTGGGTGAGTCTCTCTCTCTCTTTGTAGCCCAATTTCATTTGATACATGAGAAGGTTGGAGCAAATACTAGCTCTTGTGTTTTGCATTCTATGAGTTGGGATCAAGTAACTGTCCCAGGTTCATGCAGCTATGTTAAAAGTGAGACCCTGGACCACATCCTGTGTCTCCTGACCACCCATCTTGTATGTTCTCCACAATGCTGGGCTACAAGAGTGAGAGATGTTAACAGTAACAGCTAATATTCCTTGAGTGGTCACTGCATACCAAGTACTGTCTCTAGCATGTCTATACTATATCTAGTTAATATTCACATCAGCCATTTGAATTCAATAAAATTTTCAAATCATTTTACAGATAAGAAACAAACACAAAAAGTGTAAGTCATCTACCCATAATAACACAATTAGTAAATGCAGAGGAAGGATCTGAAGTCAGACAGTCCAATTCCAGAGCCCATTATCTTCATCTGCACTCTCCATGCTATGAAATAGAGTAAGAAGGAGCAGCTCAGTGACATAAGGGACACGGGACCTAAAAATAGAAAATATGGCAGTCTTCCAGTGGTGAATTCACATTGGAAGTATGAGAGCTTTCAGAAGAAATATTTTGGTCAACGTTGCTTGTCTGCACACCTCCCCATTTCCCTCTCATAGATAACCACATGATCAGTCCCTGGGGGATCATTTAAGATCCAGTGGTCTTAAATGTGGTCAGAATGGAACACGGATAATGACCACATAGAAAATCAGAAAGCAATGGCCTCCTGGCTGACTCCTCTAACCTGTAAGACCAGGAAAACCAAAACCACCACAGATTATTTTTACTACAGAATAAAACCCAAGAGTAGTCATCCTCTTGAATGTTTAGGGAGCCACACTGACATCACCCCATAGCACTCACACAGGCTTACCCAATAGAATACAACTTGGATGTATTCACAACTGTGCCAACACATGTTATTTTAAATGGGGAGAAGGGATTAAAAACACTAAAACTTCTTTCCAAAGGCCTGCACAACATGGTCTGTACAACTTCCTTTACCTATAATATCTAAGCTCTCTATGCTAGGAGATTTTTGAGTTAATTTTGAGCAGCTTTTCCTACTGCTAATAAAAATGAATTAGTATGATGGAAAGAGCCCTGGGTGAAGACTGGTGACTTTGTTTCTTTCACAGCACTTTCACTGAGTGGCTGCTTGGTCACTGGACTCTCCCAAGCCCTGGTTCCTCCTCTGCAGACACAGGCCTTATCTTCTCTATGAGTCAGTCAAGGACCAGGAACCCCTGAATTGTGGATTTTGCTAGATGGATCCACTGAACAAAATTGTGATCCATGGAGATTAAATTCAAATAAGAAATGAGAGGCAGTGCTCTTCTGAAAGAGAAATAGGTTCATATAAAAAGCTGAGCTTCTCTCTGTCTCTGGAAGCACTGACCTGCTGCCAGGCCTTCCCTTGGGGGATCCTCAATCTATCCACACAGCAGGGAGGGTGAAGGCGCCACCTTCTCTGGGAAGCTATGTGCATGAAGCAAAGCATTGCAATCCTACATGACCTCCCTAGAGGGAAGGTTTGCCTCCTTCTCCGGGAGACCTTCAGCAGTACACTCTGTAGAGTACAAGAGGTACTGTATGGAGGACCTTCAGCAGTACACTCCGTAGAGTACAAGAGGTACTAATCAGCTGAGTTGGACAGACAGGGCTCAGAGGAAAGCCAGGTAAGAGAATACTGGACCTTTCCGGGAGTGAGACACAAGCCTCCTCGTCACGCTTCATGATTCTGCCTTGTCAGACTGGGTTCTCCCATAGTTCTCTAAGAAAAAATCTTTTTGTGTTCTTGACCCTCACGCACACACCTGGATGATGGCTGTTTCTCCCTGTCCCCCTCTTTCAAGGTTGTATTTACCAAAATCTGCAGTTTTCTGAGCTTCTAAGATTCTTCCAAGACTGTCCGCAGATGCAGATTTTAACTTTATTCTATAGTACTTCCATTGTGCAGAGTTGTACTCAGTTACTTTAAAGGAGCTTCACATTTCCAGCTGCCCAAAAGCCAAAGGTACATCTCCTGTTTCCTAATGTTCTTTCACTAGACATGAAAACAGAGGGTGGGGGCTAGCATTTGACACACTGCAGCAGGGATTCCTTCATGTGGGAAGAGGGAGACCAGGTAGCTCAGCACCTGCCACTAAAATATAAAGCCTCTGAGGACAGGGATGTCATACTCGTTGTGTAGAACCAGAAATCAGAATAGGTCTTAGTGCATAGTAGGTGCTCAGTAAATATTTACGGAATGGTTGGCCAGATGAATGAATTCTGACTGAAATTCTAGGGCTCTCTGATTCTTTGGGCTGTGTTAGTTGCACTCTGATTCTAGTCATTCACTATCTCCTAAAATCTTCCACTTTTATCTCATTTCCACATTCATCTGGTTCCTATGGACTGGTCAGTTTCCTTCTTTTCATTTTGGAGACAGAGTCTCTGTCACCTGGGCTAGAGTACAATGGTGTCATTATAGCTCACTATAACCTCAAACTCCTGAGCTCAAGAAATTCTCTTGCTCCTGCCTCCTGGGTAGCTGAGTCTACAGGAACATGCCATCATGCCTGGATGATTAGTTCTATTTTGTAGCGATGGGGTCTCATTATGTTTCTCAGACTAGTGTTGAACTCCAGGTCTCAAGTGATCCTCCTGCCTCACCCTCCCAAAGTGCTAGGATTAGAGGCATCATCTACCACACTTAGCCTAGTTGCTTTATTTCTTGGTAAGAAATTTTGTAATTTTTAATTTACGGATAAAAATTATCTATATGTGCAAAAAGTATGTACAGCATGATGTTTTAAAATATGTACACAATTATGTGCCACGTAACAATGTTTTAGTCGATGAAAGACCACATCTGTGATGGTGGTCCCATAAGATTCCAATACCTCATTTGTACTGTGCCTTTTCTATATTTAGATAAATGCTTAGCACTGTGTTACAACTGCCTGCAGTATTCAGCACATAACCTTCCATACAGGTTTGTAGCCTAGGAGCAATAGGCTATACCATATGGCCTGCGTAGACAGTCGGTGAGAGGACACAGGGAAACCATGATAGAGTCCCCACAGTTAGGAGGTACAGTTGAGGTGGGAAATAAGATCAAAAGACCAGAAACAACTACATTGCAATCCCTTCTAACTTCACAAGAACATTTGACTCTGTCGTGTCTCGGGGTAAGCAAATGTGTTTCTCTAGATTTTTTCTTTGATACACTTGCAATTATAAATTATTTGACTTAGGTAAAATAATCACATCCATTTTAGAGGAGGAAAAATGAAGCACAGAAAGTTAAGTAATTTGTTTATAATTTTTCTTTTCTTTTTTCTTTTCTTTTTTTCTTTACTTTTTTTTTTTTTTTTTTTTTTTGAGATAAGAGTCTCACTTTGTGGCCCCGACTAGAGTACACTGGGCATCAGTGTAGCTCACAGCAACCTCAAACTCTTGGGCTCAAGTGCTCCTCCTGCCTCAGCCTCCCAAGTAGCTGGGACTACAGGTGTATGTCACCATGCTCAGTTAATATATTCTATGTTTAGTAAAGACACCATCTCACTCTTATCAGGCTGATCTCAAACTCCTGTGCTCAAGCAATTGCCCCAACTTGACCTCCCAGAGTGCTACTGGCCTATTTGTTCAGAATTATACCTGTAGTAGGTGTCCTGTCAGAATTTGAAGCCCGTCAATGTGACCCCAGAGGTCATTCTGAACCTCTACTTTCCACACTACACAGTACAATAAGAGAGAGTAGCTCAGTAACAAAGAGACATTACGGATTTACATATGAATGTATTACCACAGACAGGCATAGCTTTATTTCATTTCTATGTGAGGTTTCTTTTCAGCATACGTGGGCTCATATACTACATACCGTTTTATGTAATTGCCGAATACAACAACCTTATTTGTTTATAGTGGGTGGCACTCTATTCCACTATATGTATATGGATATTTAACATTCTTTTCATTAATGGAAATGTAAGGTTGTTTCCAGATTTTCAATTCATCAGTTAACATTTGTCCCTGTATACCCATGTGTAAATATTTCTAGAGTACAGATTTCAAGTAGTGAAATTGTTTGGTCGAGGGAAATGCAGATTTTTGTGGTAGATTCGTGTTGGGATTTTGCCACCTTGGCCAAGGGCATAGTGATAGCCACTAGGTTGATGCAGACTCCAGAAGCAGGCATTATGAATCAATTTCCCCATGTCTTATATAGAGTACCTCACACTTTCTAAGGAGTCTTTACACACATTATCTCCTTTAATCTTTATAATAACTTAGGAGAGAATGCTATTCTCATTTTATAAATAAGGAAACTGAGACCTACCAAAATTAAGAGATTTTTCCAGGGCCAGTCCGTGCATTAAAATTAGAGGTAAAACTAAAAACTAACTAACTAAATAAATAAATAAACAAATAAATAAATAATTTTAAAATGTCCTCATTTGTATTAAGCCTTATTTACTAAAACTACATATAACAAGTTGGATATGATAAAATGTTTAATTTCTACTCATATCCATGCATACAAGTTTTTAAAAGTAGAACATGGCCAGGCCTGGTGGCTCACACCTGTAATCCCACCACTCTGGGAGGCCGAAGTGGGTGGACTGCTTCAGCTCAGAGTTCAAGACCAGCCTGAGCAACAGCAAGACCCCATCTCTAAGAAACAAAATAGAAAAACTAGCCACAAGTTGTGGTGGGCACCTGTAGGCCCAGCTACTTGAGAGGTTGAGGCAGGATGATTGCTTCAGCCCAAGTTTGAGGTTGCTATGAGCTATAATACCAGGGTACTCTACCCAGGGTGACAGAGTGAGACTCTGTCTCAAAAATAAATAAATAAATAAATAAATAAATAAATAAATAAATAAAATCTGACAATTAAAAAAAAAAATACAGAACACGACTATAGTTAAGCATTTCAAGTTTTTAGGACAGAAGTGTACAAGAAAAGATGGGAGGTATTTTCCAGATTAAAAGTACCATGATTTTAGGACCCTAGAGAAGTAAGAAATAAATAAAGAACCCTATACAGGAAAAAAATGGAAAGACAAAGTTAAAAGACATCAGAAAGGGTGGTTGGGATGGGAGAGTCCTACAAAAACCCGTCAGGGGACGTCCCCACTGTCTTATGAAATGCAGAGCAATGCCCAAGAACAGTATTCAACCTAGAAGTTCCTTCTCTAAACCAAAACTGGGAGAAATGACAATTGAGCAGCTGAGAAACCCAAGTTGAATCCTTCTCAACGATAATTTACTCCAAGTAAAAGACTTTACTGTTTAATATTACTTATGATTGAACAATAGGTATCATTAGGTAAGAGAATTTGGAAGACGCATGAATAAGCTTCTCTGTAAAAATGAATACAGAAATCTGTTCTCGATCATCCTGATCAGAATAATGACATAAGGAGAAGGAAACTGTAATAATGTTTTGATAAACTTACTCAGCCAGGTGCCCTAATATTTACATGTAAGTTTCAAATAAGGATTCTATGAGGATTTAAGATACCTCCTCTCAACAGCTGTAAAGACAGACCCCCGCCCTCTGCCCAATCACACCTCCTTTCATTTGACTGGTGTGTACTTTATCTATAAATTGTAACTCCCCTCCAGTTCCCACTAAATTGCAGATGAATAAATTAGGACATGATCAAAGACAAGGACCCATTTTAAGTACTGTCTTCAAAGTTGTCTGTCAGTACTAACCAAAGATTTTGAAAACATACGCTTTTCGAAACTATCAATCAGGCCCTGGTTAGGAGAAAAAGAGAGCGAGAGAAGAAATGTGTCCTTTTAACAAACATATTTTCTGAAACCTATGTGGTTCTTAAGGAGAAGTTCTTGGATTATGAAAAATAGTTGGCAAGAGATTGCACCTTATTATTGCATAGCACTGGGAATTTGGGCTAAAATGTACAATTTTGGTTTTACACAGGACACTCAGTGTCCTGGCCACCCTGCATAAAAAATTTGCTGTGAATTTTGCCAAGGACTTGTTCACATTTTAGCTAAGATTTTTCACATTCGTCAGACTTCCGCACCACTCATTTTCTGGTCTTCAGTGGCAATCCACGGGAAAAAAAAAAAACTTTGTTTTCATTTAGATTTCTCCTTTGACTGGCTCCAATAAAGAATGTCTCTCTCTCTCTCTAGGGATTCTTGATAAATATGTAGCTCATAAGGAAAGCAAGAGAAAGGTTCAACTATGACAGGAGAAAGAGACACTGTGACACCTTCATAGGACTCTCAACAGATGCTCACGGCACAGAGGGCTTGTAGGAACTCTGAGACTGTTGTTGCTGTGGCAACCATGCATGCCCAAATGAACAACAAAATTAATAGTCCTAACAGGTTTTGGTGGCGTCAGCGGGATGATAACACTTTCCTTTACTGGGGAATGTGTACCCTCAATAGTGACCCCGCTTAGATACAGTTCTCATGTAAAGAAAAATAGTGTTCAAAAATAGCAAACAAACTATCATGTACTAATCACACAAACTTCTCTAAGCCAAAGATGGGAGCCATGATATTCTGCCTTCCTGCTGAAGTTAAGAGGCACCTTGCAAATTCCCAGGCCTTTCTGTGGCATACTATTTAATTTTATCAGGCTACTGCTAGTCTCCTATTGAGCTTTTGTTGTGAGAGATAAGGCTAGGGGGCAGCTGAGGGGAAGCAAAGAGGAAAAGGTAAAATTAGCTCAAGCCGGTAATTGGACCTTGCTTGGCCTTGAGGAAGGCACAATATATGTTAATTAAGTAGATTAATATATTGCTGGCTGAAGGGGCTATTCTAGACAGCAGGAGCAAAGTTTGAAACAGGTAAGAACTTTTTTTTCCCCCTGCACTGAGGTTAGTTGAGCCATTGCTCTGAATAATTAGATGAATTTTATTCTAAAGTGGAGTTAGGGGATGGGGGGGAGCTTTTTTATGATGTTAGACATTATTAAAAATCTGTTGGTCTATGAAACTTTTAGACCCTGAGAACTTTTTAAGAAATTGCCCAGTTACTATTCTATTAATTGAACTATACAATGAAAGTATGCATGCCTTTCAAATAAGAGTAACATTCTGATCCAATTTTAGGCAGAAGCTTCATTCTCCAAATGTATATTGTGACAGAATTGGAAGAAAATATTCCAGGTTAAATAATCTGCCCCAAATTCTTGGCAACACCTACATCAGGAATAAAGATCTTTGTCAGGTGATGTTGACTTGGACATTTAAAGCTGGGTGCTAATGAGCAGGGTCAAATGCCTGGGGTAGCTGGCTTCCAACCGAGTCGAGTCAGCTCCAGAGTTGGTCATCCTAATGCCAGTCAATCAAAAACACATAAGGAGCTCACACAAACCCATCAGGGCTCAGAGTAGGCACACCACTGATTACAGATATGAGGTTTCACCTTCCTTTAAAAAGAATAAAGTACACACCTATGATTACACATCTGATAGAACAAATCCAAAAAATGCTCCAAGTAGATTTATAAGCACCATAGAATAAGAGTCACTCAATTATTGCTCTTTATAATTTTACTATATCAGCCTGATGCCACATTAATTTTGAAAACAAATAGACAAACAGTAAACTGTACTTTATTACACAAAAGCAAAGAGACAAGCTTTAAATACCATATTATGAAATGGTAAGGGTTACACATGAGAATAAAATTGTCATCTCAAAATTTCCTCCCTACCCACCATCCCAGTAAGGACCACATCCTATTATTATAAGCCTATCGTGAGTATTATAACATATTTTGGTGATAATATATCAAAAATAACAACATTATTTATACTAAAAATCTTTCATTGTTAATGTCCTATTTCTTAACCTGGGTGCTGGTTTTACAGAGTAGTCTCTTTATAAAAATCCATCAAGGACTATACAATTTTCTGAACAGAAAGTTTGGTTTTTTTTTAACTTTCTCTTGTTTCTGCACTGCTGATCTCAGATGAATTATACTGTTACATGTTGCTTTAGAGACAACATATTTATTTCTTTCCATGTGAAGATTAGAAAACATTTTGTAAAGTAATCATATTTTAAGCATATCAAATAAATTTATTATTTAAATGAAGGATATGGAATATAGCTCTGGGTTGGCTACTAACTAGTGGAAGAATTTGAGCTCTCAATTTCCTCTCTATATTAAAAAGAATTGGATGAGCTATAGTCCAATATAGCTTTCATTATTTGACATTTGGTAACAGGCCAAATGAGAAATGGGAATCCTTTGGTGAGTCTTTCTGCAAAGCAACAAGCCACTTCCTGGTTTGTCTCTTTTGTAAATGAGAATTTAATGGGAGAAAAGGGGTAGTGGGAGTGAGAAAAAGCCACTTGAGTGATAGCTTTGGCCTGTATGACTCGGCTGTGTTAACCAAAGAAAGTCTCAGTCTGGCTACATAATTCTGGAGTCTCCCCTCAAAAAGGAGAAGCTGCTAACTGTTTCCTCTATTAAAGTCTGTCATCGGTTAAGACTTTTTCCTGCACCAAAAAAAAAAAAAAAAAAGATGTGCAGGGTTGTCAGTGCAGCTAAGTTTAGTCAAAGGAAAATTCATGCCACAAGCACTTCCTGAGCTCCTGCTGAATGCCAAGCTTCCCAGTGGCCACTGGGAACAAAATGGCAAGATGGGCAAACAAGATCCTGCCCCTTGGGTCTCTGAAGTTTATGGGGGATACAAACAAGGAAGCAAGCAGTTATAGGGGGTTATAGGATAAGTGCTATAAAGGGAGAAATGGGTGGTGCCATAAGAGCAAGCCCAGGATGGGCCCATAACCACCAGGAACATTTTCTGGAAAAAGTGATGTCCAAGGAGGAATTAGCTACATGACTATGATTAGCTAGCATGCTGTGAGGCAGGACAGCCTGGGGCAGGCTCTGGAGTCAGACTACTTCGCTTCAATTCCCTGTGCCACCACATAAAAGCGGTGTGAGCCTGGTAGGGCTCTTAAACTCGCTAAGCCTCAGTTTCCTTATTTGTGAAATGGGAATAATTATGGAGCTCATGGGTTGTTGTAAAAAAATAGGAGAATCCTTTCAAGCCCTGCTTAGCACAGAGCCAGGCTACAATTACTGCCATTGTTAATGATGAGACAGATGTGGGGGAAAGACAGGTAATATTCCAGGCAGAGAGCCTGTTTATAGATAGCAGAGGGGACGAAGAATGTGGGCCCTTTGGTGTTCTGAAAGTGATCCAGTCCAGCTGGGAGGAAGCAGTGAGATGAGGCTGGCTGGAGGGCAGACACCAGAAGGCAAAATGCCCGCTACACTGTGTGAAGGGGTTTGGAGATGAGGAGCACTGGAGTCTTCTAAAAAGAGAGCCTCATGCTGTTCACTGTCCACATTTATTAGTAGAGGAGAAGTGTGCTGCTAAAAAAGTATTTATTTCCCCAAAGCATGAAGACTCTGCATCCACCAGCTACTTTCCTCTATAGAGGATAAGGTCCTGTTAAAATTCAATAACTCACTAACATATGAGGATTCCCTTCCCTTGGTGAGTTTGAAATGCTGGACATTCAAATAACTGTAGTTAATTCTGGAGAGAGTTAATTCGGGAGGGGCATTACCACGATAACGTAATTCTGCCTAAGAGACCCAGCTCAGAAAATTAACATATTATGTCTTTTCATGAGCCATGAGCTGCAATACAGAACAGGCCTCTCTTGGGTCATTAAACTTGCTCTATTAGATTACAAAAAATCCCAGACAACACTAGCCCTGCACTAGTTGGATTTTTGTAGAATGCAGATCTCTCTCTCTCTCTCTCTCTCTCTCTCTCTCGAATAGCAAGTGTAAACCCTGAGAACAGAGCCTTGTGTGATATGGGATGCGAGATACACACTTTTCTGCACTTTCTATTTTAAACCTGATCTCTAAGGGAAACTTTAGTAAGAGCAAACCAGGGCTTCTTGGGATGAGTAAGTATTAGAATGAAATCCATAAGGGATGGATGTGAACATTGACATGATTCAACACTTATAAATGGTCTGGAAGAACAAGTGAGTGATAAACTTCTGATGCAGTCAACCCTAAGTGCTTCTGGGTAGTTTAATGCCAAGGCAGCATGAACCACTCACAGCAGGAATGGATGGGAGAATGGCAGATGTGATATAGGTATATATGGAAGGGGACAATCCAAATCTTCCTTGGAAAAGGGATCAAACCCAAAATAACTCCTGGAATTATGGTGTGGTCTGTTAGGCTCCTGAAGCCAGTAAAGTTGGGATATCATCACGAAGGACACTGAAAGCAGAAGAAGCAAACCGCTCTTCTTCAGCCCTTCCCACCAAAAGGGAGGCACCTCCGCTTCTAAAATACTGTGTGGCTTCACAGCCGTGTACTGAGAAATAGAAAGCAGAAACTGCTGGCATTTTCACACACCTCCTGTTTGTCCACCAGACTGGCTAGGGTATTTTGCCCACGGTAGTAAGACTTACATGTCAGCAAAAGATACTAATTTGTTCATGCATTTAATGAGTATATATTGCAAACCAGATAAATGTGAGGCACCAACTGATAACTGGGAGCAATATCAGGAAGAATGAGACATGGACACGTACCTCAAGCAGCTTATGGTCTAATACATGCAATGAGACTTGCGCATTATAACATGAGGTACAAAGTACAAAAAACTGCAGTACAGGAGCTGATAAAGAGGTACAGGACTGTCCTACGTATATTTAAGGAAGACTATTATGTCCATAAATCATTTGTATCTGAAAGATCTATTTTTATTAACTTCATTCATTTTAAACCTGAACAATGATAAGCACTGTGATTTTACTCATCAGCCATTCCATCAATGCCCAGAGCCAGCAGTGGATATCGACTAGCAGGTCATGGTGTCAATAGGAAGAAGGGAAGTTTCTGAATGGGCCTAAACTCTGGGGCTGCTATTATTATTTTTTTTTCCTGAAGGAGGAAGGTAGAAGGGAGAGTTCACTCAGCCTCTCAGCAAGATCCACCATCATTTCTGCTGCCTGCCCCAAGGTGCAACAGCCACCTCACTAAAATGCTCTTTAAAGAGGGGAAACAAAAATCAGGCTCAATGTTCATGTGAAGTAGCTGACATCCTGTCTCCTCCTAAGTCAGTTTAGAGAAACCATTTACTATACGTGTATTAATACCAACAACACTGTCCTCCCTTTCTTATCCCTCTTCACAAGATACACACTGGATTTATTTAGGAGATTAATTCTTCTTGTTGAAATGCCAGCTTTCCACAGCCCTAATGCTCAGGGTTCAAGGGGGAGATCAATACTACTGTAGTAGGGCTTGTGAGACAAATGAGACTACAAAATTTCCCTACCTCTATGCGATCTTCTTTCTCCAAGGAAACCAGGTATAGGAAAAGGAGGTTTAATTTTGCATCTTAAAATGCTAAGCCCTCAAACTCCTCTATGTATGCTGTGACCTAGAATAACAAGCATATGTTGCTAGCTATCTTTGCAGTTATCAATGCCCACCTCTTCGTGAACCATATTTAATTCACAAAAATAAGAGGTGGCTGGACCTCCTTCTCCATCCTTCCCATCATTCATTGTCTTTTGCCTCTGTGTGTGTTAGTGGAGGGAGAGGTGTATTCACATGGCCCTCTCTCAGTTAACAGAGGCATTTAAATGGGAATAGAGTTTCCTACGTGTGATAAGATCACGTAGCAGAAGGGTGTAAACTTCTCAAGATCATACATTTAAAGAAAATGAATTTGTGTCCTAGGATATGATTGATTTTTTTTTCTCTTTTTTTTTTTTTTTATTATAGATAAAAATATGCACCATAGATGTGGCCCAACCCATCACCCTCCCTCCACCCAAACCTCCCCCCTCCCTTCCCCTTCCTTGGTCCTTTCCTCATAGTCTTGAGGTATAGTTGGGTTAT